>NIUQ01001168.1:0-33943 GCA_002796945.1 Plectus sambesii | reverse complement strand
ACTGCCATGCACGTATCTTTCAACAGATCAATCTCATTGCCTCCTGCTACCCTGTGCCTCCAACACAACATATATTATTATAACATTAATCCCAGTTTTACGCCGTCAACTAACTACACGGATGCATTAAGTGACTATCTAAACCAAAAAAACATCAGCAAGGAAAGCATTCTTCAATATAGCGGTCATGATTCAAACTGGCCACATGTAATGGTCTATGTAGTTTTCAAGTACCTGAGTGTATTATATTATTACGATTATGATTACGATTTTGATAATGATGGATCTAATCCAATCAATGAATGGCGAAGATCTCTGTTTAGTGAAAATGATTTTAAGCTACCAAAGACTTGGGCTGATGAACACTGTTGCAATTCTTCAAACGCTGAGTACTTTTTAACTTACCCAAATCCTTATTTTCCGCAAACTGGATGCGAACAAGACGATTACTTTTTGAAATGTCGAGGTTGGTTCATCAAACCAGATTGTAAAACTCTTAACAAAGCTTGAAGAATTCACCGATATATAACACTGCTACACTAAATATTTTTGATTAGAATTATTCAATTTTAAATTTCAGCTGCAAAATTGTAAACAGACCAATTTTCAACCCTTGCGAAGCAAAATACTAAAGTTCAAGTACTATATAACAAAAAAATTTTGATCTACTACAATATTTTACAAGAAATAAAATCGATTTAAACTCTGCGTACTGTATGGTCACACTTTTTGATTCAGGCAAGTACTTAGCAGACAGTTTCCTTCTGAGACTGAAGCAGGCAAGCTTAATTGCATTAAAAAGGATGTTTAAAACACACTCCTGAATATTTTAAATAAAATTCATTATACATTACGCATGTATTCCCCGGGAGGTTAGCCCCAGGTTACTTCATCAGTCGGAAATCAGCAGGCAAAAACTTGTCGTCATGGATGGTTAAAATAGACAAGTCGCCGCGATTAACCGTCCAAAACGCAACCCAGCGCTAAAAGAAGACTAGGTAGCTGCAAGTCGTCATCAAATAGACAGTCAAAACAATAAAAATCTTTGAGCCCAAACTTCTCAAAATCACTGGCGATGTATAAGAAACCTTATAAAAGGTGAGAAAATTGATCAAGAAAGTGATCATCGTCTGCCCACGGACAACCTTACCTTTACGACCCAAACGCAAAATTAAAATGGCGCTTATGACCACGTTCTAAATGAGTCGGCTGGGACAATACTCACAGTTAAAAGCTGTAAATTAAAAGTGCAAAAATTATTTAATGATGCCAATTAAATTCAAAACATATAGGCTATCTTCTCACCATGAAATAATGTTTTCCTTATGTTGTGGAGGGATGGCGTATATGTATACGCTCATAAATCATTTTTCATTTAATACAGCTTGTGATTCGTGCACAAAAAATAATGAATCGCAAAATTTTAGGAGAACTTGTGTCGGCACTTCAAAATGATAGCGCAAATGCTATCGAAAATGTTCTTATACCAAAGCTAACGGAGTTCAACATAACAGTTGAAGAATTGCGCCAAAAAGCTGTCTATCAACTCAATAGCGACTCTCAACTTACGTTTCGGGTTTTTGGTTTGAATAAGAGTACTGTAATTAACTTAAAAGCCGCTGCTGTCAGTGAATGGTACTACTGTATGCACATTCCTCTAGAGAATTTCGAATATCCGAGCGAAAAAAATTACGCTGAGATTACTATAAATAGTTATAAAATAATATATCAAGAAGGATTTACCTTTAAAATCATACTAAAATTTGTTGAGCAGTTGGTCGCTCCGTTTCCAGAAGGTGGACAAGAAGAGGGAATTCTGAACCAAGTCAAGGAGGGGTCATACATTCCCATCGGATTTGGGGTTTCGACAAATGTGCTTATGCGGATCAATTACAAAATGATCTTAGAACCGGATCCAGAAAAATGCGTTAATGTCAACAGTATGGAAGAAGCCGATATACTATATCGTATCCAGTACATTGAGGAAAGATGCAATTGCTCACCAACCAGCTGGCCAGAGCTGTTACATTCAGCTAGTAGAATATGTACGTTACAAAAATATAAAACATGTCTGATATTTAATGAAAGCAGTTGGTTTAATGACAATTGGAGTAATGCATCGCGCTTGCCTTGCAAAAAGACTGATGTGATACGAAAAGTGAGCGAATTAAACGATGAAGAAACTAGAATGACAACTACTTCGCGTATACGATTTCGTATTGAAGAGTTTATGTATCTGTCAATTGAAGAAGAAATGACGACTTTTGTAGATTTTGCCGTTGCCTTTGGCGGCATGTTAGGCATTTTACTCGGTCTCGACTTTCAGTTCATCGCCTGGCTCGTGTTCACGCCTCCATTCGTTCTAATAAGTTACTCATTAAAAAAATTGTTCTACAAAAAAGCATTCTTTGCTAAACCAATGAAAAATACTAAACTAAAAACTGCGCTTAATGTTAAATTTGTGCGTCAGATAGCAAGTATTTTGGAACAAGATTTTTCAGATATTTTAGAACTAAATAAATTTGAATTTATTAAAGTAGTGTCTAAAAACACTTACTGGCTATTGTATTATACAGCAGCAGGAATATTAACTTTCTTGATGTTAAAATCAGTAGTCGTTGACTATATGCGCAACGACAATGCTAAAGTAAAAGTGGAACAAAAGAAAAACGAATCCATTTCACTCCCATTACCAACGATCTGCTTGCCTTTTTCCCCTTTGCAAATCGATTCTGACCATGGACATAGGAGTATTAATTCCACAAAATTTGTTCAAAACTACTTATCAGGTAAAACAAAGATGGACTTATTAAATGATGTTTGGAATCCAGCATTTATTAACTATATGCATTCTTATCTAGTGCAATATGGAAAATTTGAATGGTTTCCTTTCGATGACTTTCCACATAATATGGATCACTCTACATTGTTTGACGTTGTGGATAACATGACAAATGTAATGGACATAAGTTTTGAAGAACTGAGAGAAAAATTTGGAAGGGAAATAGCAAAAATGTATCAGCTGAATATAGAGTTTTGTGCAAGTATCTCGAACGAAACTAATGACTGTTCCAACATATCAATTCACACAGTGCTTGTTGAAGACTCGAAAATTTGTTACAAGCCATCGATGGAGTCGCTGACGTTCAATTCTTTTTCAAGTTTCTTAAAAATTAGTGCAGACGGAACGCGAATGCGCAAATCTGATGAGTATTTCATTCTATTGGCGCCTATTACTATCGATTTAAACGGCAGAGACACGAACAGAAAAGCGGCGACATTTCTTGACGCGGCAGTGTCGGGAGAATTTAGCAGAAACACGACCATAGCGTTTGAGATCAAAAATATAATTAGCGCCCAGCCCGTAATTGGTGGGGAAACGCGCTGCTCGAACTATCTTTCACTTGTCCAGTGTCGAAGCACTTGCGTTGCTACAGCAATTCAAAATACCTGTAAATGCTTGCCGCGCACAATAACTCTCACGACATCATCCTACGAAAATGTCCAGTATTGTACTCTCGCTGACTACGAACAATGCAGTATAAGTTTGCAAAGCAACGCATTTGCTTGTTTTGATGACTGCCTTGAACCGTGCGAAATAATAAGGTTTAGCACCTGGAACAGTATTACTAATCCGACTTTTGATAATATCCATTATGCGGAAGTTTTCCTAAAAATAGGGTCATTCAAATATTTGTACATGAAAGAAGAGCCAACCTATTCACGTGAGGAATTTTATGGAGAGACTGGTGGCGCGCTTGGCTTGTTTCTCGGACTGAGTGTTCTCATGTTTATCGAATTCTTTTATGCGCTATTTGTGCGCCTATTTGACATTTATAAGACGAAAAAGTGGGCGAAAGTTGAACCTGTGCCTGAATTGGATGACAAAGTCGATGAAATTTCGCTGTAAGTGACATTTAGTAAGAAATTGAGCATTACATTCATGTTCCCGTAACCAAATGTAATATCTTGTCTGAGATTAGAATTTTTAGTCCGGTGTACATAATATTTTGTGATTAAGTGTTTCGATTTGCGTTATTTATTGAACCGTGAAATAAAACAGCTTGCTAGATAAATACGCTTATGGCCATACCACGTTGAACATGCGTCACTGGGAAGGAATGGTAGAGAATGAGATAAAAAATGGAACAAAACGGAGAGAATGACGAAACATTCTTATATCACCTGGTGTTTTCACGCCATCTCCAATCCAAGTTGTTAGACTTGCCAGATCAGACGAGATGGCGTATTTTCAACGTGGTATGGCCATGGGCAATTAGTGTGCTGGAGACAAACTATTTACGCGAATGCGTGGCACGTGCGAATTCGCGCCTTTAACTCTTGCTCAGCATTGCTGCACCCTTAAAAAAGGCGCTCACCATGAAAGTACAGTGAAGCCTGACGAGCTCCTATACCATCATCAAAATTTAAAGGAATATAATTTGTAATTTTTGTTAAACAATGCTAAAGAAGAGAATGCGATTAAAATTGGAATATTAATTTTACGTTAACTATTTGACAGCCAACGCATCAATGTTATCGAATACATAAAGACTTTTTATTAAACTGAACACAAACTGCAGTCCGCCATCAATGAAACCATTCACCAAACGCACAGATATGCAAGTGATCGATTGAGAAGAGGGTCGGTTATAAATTGCGCAACGCTTTCAACGTGCATGTTTTCATATTCTTAGCGAAATACAAAAACATTTCATATCCAAATACAACAGTCACAATTTCGTATATTACATTGTAAAGCCCCATGCATCGCGTTGCAAAATTCATGAAAGACCCGAGAAAAATTATTAAAATTATACCAATCAGTCGCTGAGAAACATTGCTTTGAAGATACGATCTTGATCAAGTCACAAAATGGTCACCGTATGTGCAGCACAAATCGAAGAGCAGCTGAATATGAATAACGTACACGTTCAAGGAGTCGAGCTAAAGACTATAAACTGCAAGGTGACCGTTTTGATTGAAACATGCCAAACAAACATTTATTCTTAATGTTCTTGTCTAATTTTGCCTGCTTGTGATGTAGCTGATCAAAATAACCGAAAAAATTGCCAAAACTCCTCGCTAAATTGAACGTCGAGTTCTGATAAACGTGACAGTAGGAAGTACGGACTGAATTATCTCCCTTCAAGGGCCTACTTGAACGTGTACGGTATTGCCAGAATATTACTTCACGATATTGTCTGAGAGCACATAAAGCGTAGTGGGAAAAACTGCAATGTTTAAAAACAACTACATTTGAGCCTGAATGGTTACTTCTTTTCGGGTCAACTTTTGCGACGAGCTACCATTCGATTTGTGCTGCTAATAAGAATAGTCACAACAATGCAATCAATAAATAAATCGAGAAAGGAAAACTTGGTCGCATTGAGAAATGGTCAAACAAAAATGTCTCGTAAATCAAACAGAGGATCATACAAATTTCATATGAGAACTATTCTTTTGAAATCATTTAGAACTGCAAAGGACTGGATGAAAATTCAAACCTAAGAGCTCAAAGAGCCAATCATCACAGGTCATTTTCAAATCATTATCGTCCAGCGCAAAGCAAACAGCTAATCACTTGCCTCTTGGCGATCGCTAAATTCTCCTATTCTGGTCAAGGGTTTACGCTTAGGACAGTGATTTAGCCTGAACTTAGAGCCATATGGATGGATTTCAGCAGTCGGCAGGCAGAACTATCTAAAGGCGCTCCCACAATCACGCGATTACACGATGAAATATTACGCTATCTTTTATGTTTGGTCGCCCCAACTCATTCCTCATAAAAGATCTCATCGTGTCATTGTGTGAGCGTCTTGATTATTAGCATAAATGGCATGACACAGCCGCAGATGTAAAATAATTCTACATATTTGATGAAGAATTGCCAATATGTTCTAATCGTATGCTATATATTCTTGTTTCAGTGCCTGTAAATCAAGGCAGAGTTATTCACCAGTGGAACTAAAGAATGTCCTTAAGGGCAGGAGGAGGCATTTCAGCGGTCGTTAAGCAGACAAGAGGGCAGCTTCTTCTGCTGGACCAAAAAATAATCAAACTTATTCGAGCGTGCAAAGTTGATCGGGTCGCATGATATTCAGTAAGTCGGCGATGACTTTATGGCGAACGACGGAGTGCCGACAGCCGAGAAGGATGAGTTTCTGCTTGGCGCGAGTGAGCGCGACGTTCACACGCCGCTCGTCGATCAGCAAGTCGCTCTTCTGCAAATCTAACAAGTTGAGCGCCTTACTTCTCAGTTAGATTTACACTATACGTGTAGGTATCGATTCAGTTTTTGCAACTACTCTATATTCATTGAATGTAAACACACTGTAACTTGATCATTAGCAACAAAAATGCTGAACTGACACACTATTTAGCGCTGCTGTCTTTTTACGCAGACGTTTCTTGAAGAGAAAATTGCCTTAGGTACTCTAAAAAACGTTAAATCTCACAGGCCATTAAGTACAGAGTGGTAAAAAAGGATGCTTACAGCACCGGGGATTCCCAGGCCGTCTCCGATCCAAGTACTAACCCGGCACAACGTTGCTTGACTTGCCAGGTCGGACGGGATGACGTATGTTCAACGTGGTGTGGCCGTAAGCGATTGGTAATTTACCAAACATCACCTTCATTCGCGTGATCACTTGGCAGACGAGCATTAATTAGCCTTCATCACTTTTGCTTCATCAAGCTTTCAAGCTCATTAAGCTCGTGCTTATGCCTCATCAAGTATAGCAAAACAGCCTTTCCCTTGTACAGCCATTAATTTAAAAGATCGAAACCAAGCATACATCAAGTCTTGCACTCAAGATATAGCAGCACCTATGCGAATTCAACTGCATTTCAAATATACAAAATTGTTAAAAGGTGTTTCAGAGTGGTCACAAAAGGCACCTTATTTTCGTCATCAATCGGCGCCGTCCAAACGAGGGAGACGATGATGACGGCCTTGTCGCGTCCCTGGTACTGGTCGGCCGTGTTGACTTCGATGTCCGTCGAGCAGAGCGCCTTTCTGATCACATTTGTCTGATGGCGGTATATGCAAATAACTCCCACATCTGAGGCCTTCACACCGGCCTGAAATAACGATAATTTTGATATATAATACAGTCAACTGCTTTTATAACGTCGGTCAAGGGACCGGCCAAAGACCGACGTTATAAAGACAGCAACGTTATAGAGGCAGTTAGCCCTGTACAAAACATAGTACACGGGACCAGCCAAGGACCGACGTTATAAAGCCAGCGACGTGATAGAGCCAGGCGTTATAAACGCAGTTGACTGTATGTTAATCTGAAGGTACGGTAGCTTTAATACACCGTATGCTCTCTGATAATATGAGAACAGTAGATTTCGCGACAAAACCGCTGAACAATTAGAGTGCCACAATTGGTTGGTTGCTTTGTGCGCATTTGTCAACCCCCATTTAAAGGTAATGCTATAAACACAGCCCCGGGGGTCAATTTCATAAGACTAACGTAAATGCAAAGTGTACGAATGCAATTGCATTTCTGCATTGCCATAAGACGTACTATGAACAAAAATGAGTGATGAAAATGTAGAAATGGAACATTTAACATACCTAAATTAAAAATTTCCATTTGTTTCATGAAATCAACCCTCTGGTGCTATTCAATCACATACAGCAGCTCGCATCCCCTCCTAATTCCAACAGCGCTCAAAGAGCAGGACAAGAGAAAGCATCCTCGCCTGAATCAGGGCGTCGCAAAGTCTCAACACGGCAGCCGCTTCTCCGCGGTTGCAGGTGAGGCCGGGGCCGTCGTTGCTGGCGCGGTAGTCGAGTCTGTCGGCGTCAGTTGAGCGCGTGTCCACGAAGAGCACTGACGATTCCAAGACTGTCTTCAGCGCCGCTCGAATCCATAAAGGCGAATCGGCCGGCGGTGATTTAGTGCCAGCAAAAGTCAGCGTCGAAGACGCGATGGAATCGCTCGCGCACTGCAGCTCTCCGTTGTAGAACAGCTCGCTGCTCAAACGAGCGATTTCGCTGAAAATATGTCATGTCTGGGTGTGCTGCGAAGAGTAGATGTTGAACAGACCAGTTTACTTGAGATCAGATTAGAAGAGTGATTAGTTACAGTATTAGCAAGTACGATGTAGAGAAATCCTGTTACTACGGTATATTATTTTCTCATAATAAAAACGACATTACTTATGATGGATGCATCATGCATACTTTCTAATGCATGTCATCATATCGATATTCAATGGTATCAAAGCTCATGAATCGATATCCTAACTTTCTCAACTGTACGCAAGCCACTCAATAATCACATTTCCTGTACAAACTGCAAAATTCACCTGTTCATGCGGTACTGATGTCTCAAACAGACCACAGCAGACTCGTTCCTTTCTTCTAACTGTTCAAAAAGAGTATCGCCCATGCCTTCTTGTCTGAAAAACAATCAAACATCGCATATATTTCGGCAAATGATACTAATCAAAAGATAATCAGGATACCATAAAAAGAGGCCAAGACTTATGGAGACAGTTAGTCCAACAAATTTACTTTCATATTAGGCAAAATAGATAACCTATGCTTTGCGTCAAAATGTTACGCTTTGCTATCTGGTTATTGGAGTGGTATGTAGCGGTTACTATGCACTACTGCCAATACATAGACCAGAATTCACTATCTTGCAACTACTAGGTCGTCAGTACATTGCGCGTATGGTGAAAAACATGGGTATCTAATTTCATTCACCTTTATGGAGGTACCCCGTTGAGCTGAACCAGGCTGGTCTGACCATATTAATACAAAAACAACGCGAGACAAACAAAGAACGATCGCACACCTAGCAGTTCTGCACTGAACGATCGGTCGAAGCTGCTTGGGGTCGCCGACGAGGACGAACCGATCGGCCACCAGGAGCGGTCCCAGACAAGCCGACTGCAAGGAGAGCGTCGCCTCGTCGATGATGACATAGTCGAATCGCCGCGAGCCGAACAGCAAGTGATTGGCCGCTTGCAGACACGTCGCGGCAACAACTGGCTGTAACAGTTTTCGCCAAATAAAACAGTGATAAGATGAAGTATCGTACTTTCGGAAATAGTGGTACACGCTAAAGTAGTAGCACACGCTAAAATAGTGGCACATGTGCCACTTTTTTTTGCGGCTTTGATATGGTGTTTTTTAACATTATGGTGTTACATTCATAAAAATATCACTCTCCGTGTCTTAATGATGATAAAAATGTTGAGCAGGAGATTGAAATAGTAATGTTACACGCGAAGAAAATTTCAACATTTCCCCAAGTCGAGGGGGTTGAAATAATAGTGGCACAGTGCCACTATTTCCGAAAATACGGTATACGTCGTAAATGCTCACTCGCTAGGCAACGTGGATAAAGCTAGAGGAAGCGGAGGGGCGGGTGGCAAAATACCCTCGTTTTCGGTACTTCCCCTATTGTATTTTTGGTTCTCCCGCAGGTATCAGAGACTAGTGTCAGTGCTGTTAAGGCCTAATGGGGCGTGCTTATACAGCGATCAACGTCTTAACAATCTATTAACAGAAGAAAGTGTTTATAGGGGAAAATTTTCGATCAGTAACGAGCGTCGAGACCAAATACCGTAGAACGCCAAATTCAGCCTATCTTTAGCACGCAGTACGTCAAGGGAAGTCTCAGGAAGGACTGTTTTGCCGTTACTGAGTGGGAAATTTCCCCTATATAATGCAAGCGCTCAGTGGACGAACATGAAACCAAAGGACTAATGAAATGAATATTAGCTCATACGTACCACAGTACTGTATATGTTTGCGATCGAGTCGTACATCGCCGGCTGGGGGACATTTTCGAGCTTCGCTGACAAAGTCAGGTGGGCGCACTCTGACTTGATTTGATGGCGACTGCCGAGTCGCAGAATACTATCGCCACTGATGTCGGGGTGCTGAAAGGTGTATTGTACAATTAGCATATTACAGATACAGTGAAAATCGTTTATACCGATAATTTTGGCCGTACCTCAAAGTATCGGTATAAATAAACTTCACTGTATTCCCTAATTCACTATGAGCAAACCTGCAGAAGTTTGATGAGGACGTTGTCAACAGCAGAGTGTGTGTAAGCCGAGATGAGCACCGACTTGCCCAACGCTCGCAGGCATCGAACCAACGCCACGATTGTCGACGTCTTGCCTGAAAAGGTGCGAGGGATAAAAGTAGAGCTATAGCGGCGTCAGGATTTTCAAAAAGTCTTGATAGGGGTTGGGCAAACCCGGCGGGGATCGGAGTTTACCCCCTCCCCCCATGACAGCTCTAATTAGTTGTGCAGCAGCCTTTAAGACTATCCCTGACCACCTCTCGCTTTAGGTAATGTCAATAGTTTTAATACAAATCAATTATGTGTCGTGATATTGCTGTTTCACGCATGAATTATGTTGCTAAGCGTGCTTATTGTGCGTAAGTTAAGTTAGTGTGACCACTTTTGATATCTAATGAAATGGTTGGCCAGATTGCTCTGCTGAATTAAAATACTGCTTCTATGAGGATGATATCGGAAATATGTCATATTATGACTGAGCTAGTTTGCAGCAGGTCACAAAGAAAGGCGTCTGAGAGAAGGCTCTTGATGTTGGTGCGTTAGAAGCAGTGATCAAAAACTTTGATTCGATTGGCATCTGTGTGTATCGACAGGCGGATGCACCACGTCATAAGTGGAAGGCCGATTGTGTATAGATGGAGTGGTGAGCGAGATGCGGACAGATGAGAACTGCGCGCTGCAGCCGCTCCGTTGCGTCACATGGCGACTGCTTGCCTACCACTATCCGTTCCGCCATTGTTCTCCAAATGACATCGCGCGCCTTTTTATCAGAGCGGCTCTATATCAAGCGCAGGAATAGAGAGAGAAAGAGAGCGAGACCTCCGGATGACGTGTGATAAGAGCGGCGCGGCCCCTGAGGGGATGATTGTGAAAGGCAGAGGTCGGCGCTGCGGAGACGCGGCGCCCGCGGCTAAAGGGTGCGCCGTCCCCAAATTAGCCACCGTCCATCGCGCCGGGTCACGCCGACTTATCGAAATTAGCTCCATGCATGTTTACAAGGCGCGCGCAGGGCGCGAGTCCGCCTGGCTCGCACGCAGCACACTCGCACCACAAGTGATCAAAACGACTCGAGCCAGCCGGCTGTCTCCGCTCGCTCCCGCGCCCTACCCACCCCTCCCCCGCTCGAAATTGGGTCTTCCTTCATTTTTTCTGTCCCCCGACGAGCCGCTTTGCTTTTAACGCTTCAATGTGAGTCAAATGTGTTCTTTGTGCAATTCTCGTATCTGCGTAACCATTTTTCAATTTTATCCTGCTTTTCTTTCGTTTAATTTTCATACTGCCAGAGCGCTATAATGCGCAAACTCTAGAATTTCTCAGTACAGTTTGATTGTCCTCTATGTAGCATAGCATTTCCCTTTCACAATTCGCCCTCTAGTCACGTAAACCTAATTCGTGCTTTTTCTTTCAGAGTAACGCTGCATATTAGCACGAAATGGACATGTCAGCCGTCTACGCTCAGCTGCACCAGCAGACCAAGGAGCTCATGAGCCACCCCCTCCACCCCCTTTGGAATCAGCTCAACCTTCTCCAAGCCATGCAGCAAATGCCGACGAACGCGGCGGCCCTCATGCAGCAGCAGCAACAACAACAGCACCATCCTCAAATGGTACGCTATTATTCGATTAAATTTGCAGAGAGCGTCAGTATTGAGGCATACAAACTTTCCATCGAATTCCGGCCGTCACACTTGCAAAAGCGGGAGGGATATTCGATTCGAATAGGGCGGGAATTCAAAACTTTAATTGGAGTTTTAAAGCTGATCGCCTAAGTTCGATTTCTCTCGCTGCCGCTTCTTTGAATCTTGTCCAATGCTGTTCTGTCGAAGAATGATTTCTTAAATATCAGTTCCCTTTTCGTTTTATAAAACTGATTTTTGTGAGAGACTCCTTGATGACAGGCGATCATGAAGTTCACAATTTAGATGCCGCCCAACCCTTACGCGTTGCCGGGCTACGGCGTGGACTTTCCGGCATGGGCGATGTCGGCCAACCTACCGTCTTTGCCCTTCAACTCGCCTCAGATGCAGAACATGTTCGCGACGGTCAACTCGCCGACGCCTAGCCCGCCCTTCGCGCTCTCCTACCCGAACACCCCCACGCCCGATTACCACCACCTGAACCTGAACAGCGCGCAGAAGCAGCAACTGCCGATGATGCCTCAACATCACTATAGCAACCATATTAACGCGCTTATGATGCAGTCGGCGATGGCGACGTCACCTGAAGATCAGGCCGGCTCCATCTATCCATGCACCATATGCGACAAGGTCAATTCTGTGCTATATACTATTTCTTGTCTAAAACCGCTAATACAAACAATGTATTTACGGTCACTTTAAATTCCTATCAGTCTTCAATTAGTGCACTGCACTATGCGCAAAAATATAAATAAATAATGGCGTAACGGTTCAATCCTAGCTTGCAATAGATGACACGCTTCAATTTTTACACTCTTGGCATTTCAGCGCTTCCAGAAGCCGTGGCACCTGCGAACGCACTTGGCGGGCGTGCACTATCAGCTGCGACCACACAAGTGTACCGAGTGCACGATGGCGTTCCGCAGTCCCTATGATCTCAAGCGTCATCAAACGACGCATACGGGCGAACGATTTGAGTGCGACCACTGCAACATCAGCTTCGGCAGCAAGCAGCGCATCGCCAAGCACATCAGGGAGAATCCGAGCTGCTGGGCGAATGACAACGACATGGAGGTAAGGCAGATTCGAGATTAAGGGGCGCACATAGTATTAATAGCTGACTGCCTGAACTTTGCATAAGAAGACGCTTTGCGCTGTAGAGTTGTAGAGTTGTATTTCACACTCACTTTTCAACCCCTATCAATATGAGAAAAATCCTTATTTATGTGAAAATTATATTTCATGAGGATTGTGAAAATACCTTAAAACTATAATCATCGGCAGTCTTTTCAGGATAATCCTAGCCGCGTCTCCGCCGCCCAATCGACCAAGATCATCGCCGAGACTTCCCCAAGCGCCTCCCAAGACGCTTCCACCACTTCCCATCAAAACTCCTCGTCGCTCGCCACTCTGTTGAGTACGCCAGCGGCGAAAAGCGAACGGAAATCGTCGTCTGCCACCGATTCGGAGTCGAACTTCCCGTCGTCCAACCATCAGTCTCTCCATCATTCCCTCGTTTCCGACACTGACAGTGATCACACGCGAACCGATTTTGAGGATGAGGATGAGCCGGTTATTACTGATGTCTGAATCTGGTGCTTTATTCTAGTTTCTTCCGTAGTTTATTTGGAGCTTTATTGATGCGGTTCTTTGGAACATGTGTCTTCATTACTACGATTCAGCTATTTGAAATCGACCAAAATCTGTGCGAATTAGAGCTTGTGCCCTATGATTAGTTTTCTCTTTTGCTGTGGCAGTGTATGATTTGATTTTGCAGAATCATAATCTCTTTTCGTTGCATAATTAGGAGTATCTCACGATGGATCTGTTTTAAGATTCACTCTGACTCTTGCATTTACTGTTGTTCGTTGACCTGTTGTGATGCTTATTTGCTTTGCGTATTTGATAGACTGACATAAATATGCTTACGTCAGATAAGCACTTTGGAAATTGTGACTTCACAGACTATTTTGCACAAATGTTTGAAAGAATTGTAAAGCTGATAAATACTAAACATTCAAAGAGTTTGAAAAATACGTGGAGCGATAAGTACAAATGCAAAACGATCGTTCGAATTTATATTTCGCGTCACCGGCTATCTCATCAGCACGCCATAAATGGAACAGAAATAAATATATCACAATAATAATCAGATATATTTAAAAAATTAAAGTCTGATCTTGTCAGAATCCTGCGGATGCCGCATTTTAGAGGATGAATCCTTTATCATCAAAATTTACATTTGCTGTCAAATTTCAAAAGAATTGTCATAAAGCCAAAGGAACCGTAACAGTTTATTTGGCCAGCGGCTGTGACGCAAACTTAAGGTCAACTTTCACGATTTTCCTTCTGAAGAACGTCTTTTTCGTATTATCCTAACAAAAACTGCCTTCTATTTTGATCCAAAAGCTTTTGTACATTTCGTACAATGTGGTATTCAAATACCGCCAAGGTCGTCCTGATAGAGTGCAGACTGTTTCAACGTTAAGTCGGGAACCGGCAGGTTATGAGCAGGATAAACGATTCGCCGTTAAAAATGAACATTACCCTGTGAAAAGCACAGAATTCATATTAGTTCGGCTTGGGAAACGCCCTCTTTGAATATGTTCCCATTTAGCATTGAATGAATACCTTTTAAAGATATCCCTATTCAAGTGAGAATGGTATATTACTCGGTCAGCGGGAGTGACACGAACTTTACCTGAACCAGGCAGCCCTTTGATGAGCACATAGTCGTGGGCGACCAGCACCTTCACCACAGCGCTTATCTGTTCGCGATTGAGTCCTCGTACGATGGTTCGAACCACCTCCATTTCCTGCTTCGACATCTTGCCAAACGACGGCGCTCGTCGGTCGATCAGCAACTCTCGCAGCCTAACGCTGAAGAGAGAGTAGCAACTTTAATTGTGCTCTATTTAATTGGAGCAATCAGCATTAGAAAAAGAGTTTACGATGAAGAAAGAAAAGAAGACATATGGGTGACTGTCATCGGAATCGTTACCGCATGCGGGTTGCAATCACAAACGCAAGCACTCCTAGGATATACTAGCTTGGGCAGTAGTTGTAAAAATACCCGAAATAACGATCCCACCGATTCCGTTGATACAAATCCAATTATAATTTTCAAAATAACACCTTTTTCATGTAATTTCAATTCCGATTCTAGCATAACGATTAAAGAAATATAATCTTTACTTCTTCTTAGGAGCAGGAATTGTTTGCAGCAATAATTTATATTCTCAAGATGCGCGTCATCATAGAGTGCAACAATATAGAAGACCACTTAGCAATAAAATCGTCCATTTTACCTAGCCAGATCGGATTGCATCAGCCGAGTGAGATTCGACAAGTTGTACTGGAATGTTGCAAAGCTTTCGTACTTATCGATGCGAAAGATGCCGGATGAATCCCTCAGCGGCTTGTCCGACTGAATCGAGATATGCGAATCTGAAGTTGTCATTATGAAATGGTTAAGGAGAGAAAAACGACAACAACTACGATAACACGATATTGTGAAAAATAATAATAACACACTAAGATCCGGATTAAAGGGTAGATAGGGAGTGCTAAAAATTCCCTTACATAGCGTTGTTCCTTATTAGAAACCTTAATACATGGATATCCCTTATAAAAATTTCTGAAGCGTTATGGCAAAGTGCAGAGAGAGTCATAGCAAGTCTTGGAGGACAATTCTGGTGTGTAAAGAAATCTACAATTTCGGCTCTCTCCACTTGCGTTAATAATAAGCTGTAACAGTAAGGCATGTAATAACAAAAATTATACCACTGCTATCGCTAGGCTCAAATTCTGTCCAAATTTCTTTGTTGACTGGGGGAGAAATCATTATAATACACCGCATTTAAAGAATATTGACGCTGTGCCACTATTTTACAAAATTCAATTGTAAAAAGAAAATGAAAGCAAATTTCGTTTAAAATGTACGCTTACAGCACCGGGGATTCCCAGGCCGTCTCCGATCCAAGTACTAACCCGGCCCGACGTTGCTTGACTTGCCAGATCGGACGTGGTGGCGTATTTTCAACGTGGTATGGCCGTAAACGACCACTACGCACTTATGAAAAACTTTGTGCGCGCTCAAGAGCCTTTCAAGTCGCATAAAGCGTCTATTAATTTATTCATAAAGCTTTTTCTAGAACAAGCGAGCATTTTAAGGAATGTGCGCTTACGTTGACTTACATTTATGCCGAACAAAGAAGGAAAAAATGCTAGCGCGACAGAGGGCTACGAGCATAAACAAAGTTTGTCTCATTCAAACCAACGTCACTTACGGTCACACCACGTTGAAAATACGCCATCCCGTCCGATCTGGCAAGTCAAGCAACGTTGGGCCAGGTTAGTACTTGGATCGGAGACGGTCTAGGAATCCCCGGTGCTGTAGGCAAAACTTTTTGGTCAATCAATATTTTTAAATTCTGCTTGCCGTCCAAAAAAAAATTGAATCTTAGGGTGATATTCTAAAGCGGAATTAGCTTCGTATTCACATATTTTCTTACAAAACTGCAATGAAAGTGCGCACCACCCTACAAAAACTAGCGTTCAACCCTGTGAAACTGCACTGTAAACAGCCATGACCTAAACGGTAACCAATCGTACAAAAGCCATTCAGCATTTACCCGAGATTTCGACAACGGAGCCCATGAGGCAAGCGAACATTTTCTTCGATTCGACCGAAGCGACAACCAATTCGCCTTTGGAGATAATGTTGGAACACAAGGCAGATCCACTGCAACAGACCATTAACACTTGAACGCAACAAACGAAAACAGTATGATATGTTTTCACGTTTTGATAGGAGGCGATGTTATGTTTATCTGTTTTTTGCAATTAGGATATCTATCCGCCCTAATAGCAAAAAATTCTGTTTCTCTCATTTGAGCCGATATTTTACTCCTGTTCTTATAGAGAATATCCTTTTTTGGTAGTACAGAGTGGAATAATTTTAAAAGAGCAATCTCAAAGAAGCTATTCCTGAAAACAGCTGCACGAATGATCTTTTGCACTGATATCAAAATAGCCTCTACCTAAACAGTCAATGAAAAAGGCTCACATTTGAAAAAAGCGGCACTATTGATCAATGGCATCAAATCACAAAGACAACCGCGGCGAAAAACAAAAATTCTTACTCTTGACGCTTGAATGCGATAATGAATGCAGTCTGCTGGTTGTTGCAACTGGTGACCGATTCAACGACCAGACTGGAAAGACATTCGCCTTTCGACTCACTGAAAAATCATTATTGTCATGAAAATAACGACAAAAATAGTCCAATTTGCAGTTAATACAAGTAGAAGAATAATCAAGTTTTGAATGTAAAAAATTCTCTTATATCTAAACCGCTAAGATCAAGTTTCTCCCACACAAACAACATCGAAATCGTTGAAGCCAAATGATCACCGCTCAACCGCTGGTTGAAGCCACGTGTCCCTTTTATCCAGCTTTGATTTCATGGACTGCGTCCACTCCAAGCAAATCCACCTGACCCATCGCTCAAAGTAGGCAACATGCAGGTCGGTGACAGAGGCGAGTACGGCGGTTGCAAGAGCAGCCATGGAGTCGCTCGCCGTGTTAGCATCCTTCTCGAACGTTCGCTGATACAAACAGCAATTCACCAGCTGCTCGCAGTTCTGGCAGGAGCGAACGTCCACGAAGGGGGCAGGCATCGCAGTCACCTATAAAATGGTTGAAACAATCGTTTATGTAACACAGTTTAATTCATACTGTACTCGCGTACAGTAACTGAAACAAAATGTTGAATTTCTGTGTTAACTTGCCCAGCTTTTTGTAATAGTCTGACAAATAATCAGAAAATAGTTTCATTTTCTTTGCATAGCAAATTCATCGAACAGAAGAGAAGTAAACTTTCAGCAAAAGCAGCTAAAAAGCTACGCTTACAGCACCAGGGGTTCCCAGGCCGTCTCCGATCCAAGTACCAACCAGGCCCAACGTTGCTTGACTTGCCAGATCGGACGGGATGGCGTATTTTCAACGTGGTATGGCCGTAAGCGAGCGATTGACAATGAGAGATAACTTTCTTGATGCGATTACTCTAATGTAGGATGGAATCTCCAAAGGCAAACGCCTTGGAGTGACCTACAGCATAGACCGATTGTGCGACGCAGCAGGGTGGGTTCAAGAAAGGCACAGGTCCCAGTAAGGCACACCACATTAAAAAATTCAACTGCATAGCAGAACGTACGCGCTCATTGTCATCGATCAAGTCGGCAAGTTGGAAGGCGAGATCGTTGCGCATTTGCATGACGCCGTTGAGGGAGGCGGGCGTCAGCGTGACGGGGAAGGTCTCGCCGTCGCGGAGGTACAACAGGTTGCCCGTACATTCCTCTTCGTTATTCGTCAATGAGGACAGCATGAGACAGTAAAGTAACACCTGAAGAGAACGTGGCACTTACTGCAATGCCATTTAAACGTCTCATGGCAGTTTATAAGAGAATCGCATCGATTTTATGTTTTCTACATTCAGTTTCTTTTGTAATTATCGTAATCATTGCAACTATGTCTAAAGCGCAAATCTACTCACCTGAGCCCGATGATCTGCAGAGTTGGATGACTTGCCTGTCTTCAACTCGAGCGGCGATATAGTCGCGACTGATTGATCGCCCGTTGTCATTTTCAGCGAAACGTCAATCTTTCCTCGCACGCCAAATGTCGGACACCAAATGTTCTCTTCGATGTCGCGCACCTGAATCAGGCAGTCGTCAGGGAATATTTCTTCAGCAGAGAATTGATACCAGCTTGCATCTCATTTAACAACCTTTGCATTCAATTCAAAAGCAACGTTGACGAAATTGAAATCAACCGACCGCACTTGCATACTAAGCAATGGGCCGGTTCCATAATCGTTTCCTAAGTCATTCTTAAGTTATGCATTACTTAAGCTCATTATGAAGCATAGCGCTGAGTATCGCTATGAATTGCTTAACTTTAGGAAACGATTATGGAGCCGGCCCAATGGATTATTTTTAGACTGCTCCTGATTGGAGTATAGTAACCCTCTATTTACTGTAGAGGACAAAATGATAGCAACAGTCACTGTCCACTGATCAGTTACATGGTAAAAGTTGACATTCATAGCCCTCCAACTGCTTTCGGCCATACCACGTTGAACATACGCTATCTCGTTCGATCTGACAAGTCAAGCAACGTTGGGCCGGGTTAGTACTAGGATCGGAGACGGCCCGGGAATCCCCAGTGCAGTAAGCAGAGCACAATTTTTGTCGCAATCCAATTAACAATATGATATTTGGTTCATTTATTCAACTCAGTGCTATGCTCTGCATTCTATGCGGGTTTTTTAGTGAGGGCTGTCAGAAAATGCTAGTTTCGCGAGACAAAAAAATTGATCATAGTCCAACTCTCGATCTACAACTTCTCCGACCGCGCTGACGCTTGAATGATGAACTCAACATCATAACTAACCTCCTCAATTCTCATCGCTCCGAGACCCTGAGCCTGACCGAGGGGCGGCGGCATGTACTTGTGTATCCAAGTGACGATGGGTCGTAGATACGGTTTGATTTCTTTCTCCAGCTCGGCGGGACTCAATCGCATGCCGACCAACTGCTCAACATAGCCGGTGGAGGAGAGAATGGAGCGGCGTACTTCACCGATGAGCCACGATTCTGTTAGGAACTTTGGCCGGCGTCGTATGGCCGACTGGAATAGTTCGTGGACAATCGTCCCCACGAACATCTGTTAAGAAGACAGACTTGTTATAAAGTAATGATGGTGACCGGAGCCTAGACCCCACCAACTGCAATTCTTCTCTTGACGAGCACTAAGTTTAGTTGATGATTTTAACACTCACCGTGTGCGTCGCAGCCAACGCACACGGTTAGCACTGAAATCATTAACTGCATTTAACGCAATCAGGCAACAGTTCGAAATTGGTGGGGTGTAAGTTCCGGTCACGAGTAATGATTACATGGTTAATAATGATCATTTTCAATAATTATCCTTATATGAGTTTAAATTATAGCAACTGATGATTATGATTGCATGATAAAGGAAATAAAGAGAATTTTTAATAATGACTAGATTTGCAAAATATCTCGGAAAATATTGTACAATCAGCAAACAAATGTCTTAGTCAATTGATAGGTGTTTGTTATAATGTCTTTCATTACTAAACAGTCGATATCACACTCTACACGCGTATATTTGAAAATATAGATATTGCTCCATCGTAAATAGTAGTGACACAAATCTACCTGCTTACTGGGCGCCCCACAGCCGCCCTTAAAACGATCGCTGAGCACCGCCTTGCGTCGGCAGAAAACGCCACTTGTCACAGTCGTACACGGCACCAAAGTGTCCGGGTCGTACACCAACAAGCCCGAGTAGTCATCGATAATTATGACATCATCTGAGGAAAATGTACATTTGTTTAAGGGTATATTTTGACTCTAAGGAATAATTTTATTTATTATTAGTTCTTTCTCGTTCATCTAAGGAGAGAGTTTATTTAAACACTTAGTATTTCTTTATAATAGTAATCTTATAAACCGTCACTCTAAATCGTACGGACGAGTGTTATTACGAACGAACACTTCCGTACATGAAACAAAGTTGGGCCCAGTCATTTGCCATTTTGATGATTTGATTCATTAATATGTCACGCGCAATTTGATCGCTCTAACCGATGTCGTAATAGACCAAAAAGATCATCTAATAAACCAATTTAACAGTAAAATCGTCTTTATACTTTTATAATAAAACGTTACATTCCCCATTCTAAGCATAAAATTGCCTTAATAAGCCATATGATATCAATTCTTCAAATACAACGTGTTATTGTGAAAGTATGGTCTCTGCACCCCCAAAAAGTAACTGAAATTCACTCTTACCGTCTTTACTATTCAAGCCTATATTCGGTCCAAACACGCGAATTTTAGCGCCGACTTTAACGGCAGTGTGAGCCCACAATCCTCGCAGTGAAACGAGCACGATAGAACCAGTTGAAAAGCAAGAACACTTCAAGCGAGTTTCACAATGATCGCCGTCCGCCTCCAGCACTTTCAGTTCTCGACTCCTTGAAACTTTCGGAAAGAACGAGGTCGAAGCTGAAAAATGATGTCGCTTTTTCGGTCGCTTATCCATCAGTTACACTTTTAAACAATACGAAAGAACACAAGAACGCAACCATCGAAAAAAGCAGTAGTTAATGGAAGAACAAAAGTTAAAACTTCAATTGTTAAGAGTAACTCTGTGAATTGTATACATGGAACAAATATCAATATTTTAAAATAACAACATGAATGAACAGAAAACTCAATCATCAGCTTAACAAAATGGGCGAACTACAATGTCAAAACTTCGGTACTGATGCCTTTCTGATGGGCTGTTCGGCAACTCGTTAACAAAATGACAATTAAGCGAAGAGTGAAAAGTTTCAATGCAGGTGCTTACAATTAGTAGAAGTCGCAGTCGTTTGCGCGTCACGCTCCGCATCATCGACGCATCGTAAAAGCTCGTCATCCAAGTCAGTATTCTCGAATGAGTCGTCAAGCAGCGGACGTACAGCAGTCAGTGGCTCCGACTCGGGTGCAGGAGAATCGGGCGACGCTTGCCGTTTGATAGAACCGCCAAAATCGGCGTTGGATAAGGATGAATGTTCGTACGGTGTGTCAGTAGCGGGTCGTTTGCGACTGATTTGATTTTCAGAATCTGATGCAGCGCCGTTTTCGACTGTTCTTGGAGAAGTTGAATCGGTTCGGTTGACTTGTGAGCACCCTAATGGCCGCAACATGCTGGTAAGAGGCCTAAATACGAGAGGGTTGCGTGTTTATCGGAGGTCAATGCAAAGAGACGTCAAAAAGTCTGAAACAAAGTGACATAATTGGCTAAAGTAGTCACGGCGGCCAGTTTCAATGCCATCTGCATCGTTCGCGCAATATTCGCGCGCTGAGTTTTTTCATGTCTTCGTGTCGAGACCCGTACAGTGCAATATAAACTGCTAGTGCTATTAAAAATTGTCATCGCGGCGCTCTAAGGAATCACTCTGTTAGTGTGGGTGAAGTCGAACAACCATTGTAATTGGTTAAACCACAAGTGAGTGTATCTCGCAGAATAGCATGAATATTATGAATCAGCCATAGGCGATCACGGCCACCACCACTTTACTTCAGTCATTGAGCCAATATTTATAGCCATACGCAGAATTTTGCTTTAATTTTTGTATAAAAAACGTCGTTCTCGCGTTTATCAGAATTGGTCAACACAGGCAAAGTTATCGGTTTGCACGATATAAAACTCCTTTTGCATTTTATTCAACATTGCATTGCGAAAAGTATCAGAGTACAACAAATATTCAACAAACACATCAATTATCAAGCTTATTGCTACTGTTACCATCAGCCATCAAGTGGAGGTTTAATGCATGGCTGACACTTTCGAGCACATAAAACAATAATTCATCACACTGGGATTTGGTAAGCAACAAGGGCAGAACAAAAATGCAAAAATGAAATGAAAGCGCCAAAAAATAATAAAATCCAGTGTTGTGCCCAGGGCGGTTCCTCCCCCCTCGACCCCGATAATGCGTTGTTTCATTATGGGTACTTGAACAGTCTTTATTCGAGAGCGAGCAGGAAACGAGATAAAACAAATGTACAAAGATAGCGAGAAAACGGTGCGGGCCTAAATATGGCCCTGATTCAGGCGACGTGCGCATTTGACACAAGGGCTAGCAATGAAAAATGAATAAAAAAGCAAGGGGAAAGCAATAATTTGCGAGATAAAGGCTTAAGATTGAAGAGAGTGCTGTAACATTACGGTTAAATATTGTGCTAGTAATAAAAACAATGCTTTAACATGCAATGCATAAAAAATGTGAGTACTGTTCTATAGCCGCAAGAGTCAGTGCGTCCGTGCACACCCACTGACTATTGAGCCTCTAGCGCAGTCACACACTACAAATATATCTATGTCGTCATGCAGAAGCCAGTCAAGATGTAAAGAGCGCAAAATATGAAAAAGCAAACTGAAAGCGAATGTATAATAAAGCGTTAATTAACTTATCTTTTCTATTTAAAAAACTCGCAAATTATTGCTTTCCAGATCTTCCTTTAGGCGAATCCTGTGAATAACACCAGGGTCCGACTCATAAACAACATTGAACAATTCGTTCTGTCCAGGTACGACATCAACTACCATGCCGCCAAGCCAATGCTCTGCACCTGTTGCGCAGTCAACTAGACGGTGTTCGATGCGCTTACCAACAAGTACTAAATTTTCTGAAATCACAGCAGTACCAACATCAACATCAATATCAACATCCACATCAACATTATTATCAACATCCGCGGCTGTGGGACCGGAATTCAATGACTCAGACGTCTGATCAGTACCCGCAGTTACATTACTTAACAACTTCAATAACTTCACGCGTAACTGACCAACGGTCTGCGGCACCCTCTTAACAGTGAATTTATAGAAATATTTGGATTCACCACTTGGAGGGGGCTGCCATAAAACCTTTTTGCGAAATTTGAGTTGCCTTCGCAACGCTAAAACTTTCTTCCGATCTCCTGAAATGAAACATAACTTTGAATTCACTTCCCCTTCGCATAGCCATAGGCCATCAGCCATGATATCCGTCGTTATTTTTTCCTTCATCTGGGCCGCGTGAAGCAACTGATTAGAGTGCTTCTGTTGTTTCTGCAGCAGTTTTGCGATAGCGGCTTCTTTCAAGACTCGACTGCGCTCCTGAAAAATTTGTATTTTACTAAGAATCCTATTTTTATTGTATTAAGACACGTTTGATGCCAAATAACTCTAGTAATACGCAACCATATTTAGTGCGGTTTCCTGCATTTTGTAGAGCAATCTCTAAATTAAATTTCCTTCTTTTAATCATAAGAATCTGATCATAAAACATATTGACCCTAGAGAGTATGTTTCGCCTCCAATAATTTTCTATAATTAACAAAAAAAAACTGATTTTCTATAATTAAGTCATTTGATAATGATTGAATGAAAATTTAATTACGTTGTAGGTTGCTTGGAGTTGCTTGGCGTTGACCTGGGCACTTCTGACTAGCGCCTCGATTTCTTCAGGCGTCTTGGTGGCGAGCCAAGCGTTGGTTTTGTTCCTACAATACATTATTAATGCTTCATTTACAATAACGCTAGCATTTGGCCGACGCGTCATCAGGTTGTCCAGGAAACCAAAGACTGCCTCTGGCGTCTTGTTGTGAAACGGCACAGAAGCCGTCCTTTGGCGGAGATCATCACTGGGCTGAAAATACTTGCCCCCTGGCAATCAGTCGGCACATAACCTCCTTACAAGGCCAGCAAGCGCGGCTAGCGCAAGCGACGCGATCAGGACAGCGCCTGCATCACATTCATTTGGCTCAATTAATTTACAATAAATGGCGTCATCACGCAGGTATTCGTCGAAAGGGTCGCTCACCCTACTGATAAAATCAGTGGGGTTGGCAGCACTCTCATCCAGCCAGTTCAGCAATCTGCTAAAGTAAATGTTCAAATTGAGAACATTAATCTCAGACTCTAGCAGATGCCAAAGCGGGCTGGTGACTAATTCGCCTATCAGTGCCAAGACTTTAATTCAGAAATAAATAATGGCTCCTTTCAATCGGCGAGGACAGCCTTGTTAAGGCGATTTTCACCAACACTTTCTAAAAACTCAATTAAAACACATCGGGATACATAAGTCACTTCGGCGTCATAAAAGACGATGTTAAAACGGTCGCCTTTAAAGGACGCAAAGGATGATAAAACAATCCCCCTCTCATCCAAAAAAATACGCCACTGTGAGTACAGCCCAAACTCAGAGCCACGCCTACCAAAACACTTGGCTGCCATCCTGACCAATCGGAACACTCCTGGTTCGTTCGATTTAAATCCTGTTCTTTCCAGGAGGGCTCCTAACTGCGCCGGCTCAGCCACACAACCTTCATGCATAATTAAACAATCATTCATAAAGTCAGCGAAATTCGCAAGGAGATGCAAGGAACAAAAAATGACTCAACCTGAGTAAAACCTGCTTGCTCATTAGCGCTCAATTCATTCAAATTATTAATAATCAAAGGGCATACCTCCTCCTTGTACGATTGGAAAAGTTGATTGAATAAAACTTCTGCTGCAGCTCGATCGCTCATCGTTGACTTCATCTTCAATAAAACATTATACGCAACTTCATCACTACATGCAAGGCGCTCAAAATCTGCAAGCTTCTCCTTCAAAATGTCCAAAGTGGACTGAGCTGATTTATTGCACATTTCATTCAGGCCAAGTACGAATGTTTCCCCCATTGTCAGTGCATATAGCAATGACCAGATACTGCTGCCCAAACTTGCTTGTTTCATCCATCGTTAATGTAAGATTACTGGAGCAATCAGTCAATCACTGCATGACCTGTGCCTGCACTAAGACCACTGCTACTGCACTAGTGAGTTGGCTAATCCTGAATCTTTCTCAACACATATTCACAACTGAATCTGCGCTGAACTAACTCAAAGAGCTTCTGCCCTGTAATGGAATGATGGAAATAAGTCGCCACAGAGCGAGCTTTTGACAAAATGTCGCGTACAAACGCCTGTGAGAAAATGGAGTCTTGAATTACGAGCTGTAGCTTATGGCTAAGACAGTGGACGTCATTCCATCCATTCAACTTCATGGCATTGGCCATCGCTCGCGCGCCGTCACGTGCGAACATATGCACTTGACTATCAGCAATCTCATACTCAAAATGTCTTTGAGCTTTGACGCGATGTGCGCCGCGGTATGAGATTCGTCAAAGGTTGAAGTGGCGAGGATGACATTGAGGCGCACTAACTCTTCATCCACCCAGTGGCCCGTCACACTGATTAAGGAGATCCTGGGCGTACTGTTAGACCAGGCATCTGTAGTGAAAGATAGAGATTCAACATTACACAACTCTTCTTTGATGAACTGCTTGACCTTAGCTACAATTTTGGGGATAAGTTTCTCAGAAAAATACGGTTTAGATGGGATCTTGTAGTCAGGAGTGAGTCTTGCGAAGAGCCGCTTGAAGCCATCCGTCTCGACGATGCGGTACGGCTGGTTCTCCAGGATGATGAATTTTGAGATGGCCTAAATAAATATGTTATCAGTAGTTTGCAAGCAAATTAAATTATAGCGGAAACTAAGTGAATATGAAAAATGAAGGAGATAAGAACCAATATCATTCTAAATGCAATGTTCTTAGCATTTCTATAAAGTTTCAATTTTGATGATAATGTATTAGATAGATTTTTACTTTATTTAATAACTCTATTATAATTGAGCGCAAAATCACTTCATTTCCCCTGTTATAAATTCTGCAAAGTGCCGAATAACATACACAGAGAAAGAGAAGGTGGTGTGAAAAAATCTCTTATATGTCAAGTAATTAAAATTGAATTAAATATGAAGGGTATGTTTGTACCATCCTGGACGATTCTCACTCATATCTGACTGTCCACAATGATTTATACATTTTGCAACTAATATAAGAAAACAAGCTTACAGTGTCGATTTCCTTTACTAGACTCGAATCAGGTTTGAGCTTGTAGTCAAGGGTAGCTTGCTTCACAGCCTTACGTACACCGGTGGCTGGGTCAATTACGACGACCTCTTCCTCCACCTTCCGCTTCAGCAAGTTGATCTTGTGCTTGATCGTAAGATGATCGCGCAAGCATTTCGTCGAACCGCCCTTGCACGACTTCCATTCCTTACAGATCTTACACTGGGCTTTATCAGTCTTCTAGGTGCTTTGTGAAATGGTTCCACATCTCAGATGGCATTGTGACCTCGCTACTGCACACTCAGAGAACGACTGGCTTGCAATAAACCCAAAGAAACGCACCCTCATTTCCTAACAGCGTGAAGAGTCCCCTACACAATAGCAAAGCCTATAAGTGAATGACAGCTGGAATCTAAGTAATCGATTTAAGAGTAAATAACAGCTAGGAGCCGCTCTCCCCACTGAGAAAATCAGTGGGGTTAGCAGTACTCTCATCTAGCCAGTTCAACAATCTACTAAAGTAAATGTTCAAATTGGGAACATGAATCTCAGACTCTAGCAGACGCCAAAGTAGACTGGTGACTACATTGCCAAGACTTTTAATTCAGGAATGAATAATGGCTCCTTTAAATCGGCAAGGACAGCCTTGAGAAGGCGATTATCGCCAATGCTTTCTAAAAATTCAATTAAAACATCTTGCGACATAAATGTGACTTCGGTGTCATAGAAGACTATGTTAAAACGGTTGACTTTAAAGGGCGCAAAAGCCGGCAAATTAATTTCATTTTGTTCTAAAAAAATACGCCACTTCAGGTAAAGGCCGAACTCGGAGCCGCTTCAGCCAAAACATTTGGTCGCCGTCCTTATTAGTCAGAACACTCCCAGTTCGTTTGTTTTGAATCTGGTGTGTCCTCGTAAGGACCCCAACTGCGTCGGCTCCGCTACACTACATTCATGCACAATTAAGCAGTTAGTCATTAAGTCAGCGAAATTTGCTAAGAGATGCAAGGAACAAAAAAATGACTCTACCTGAGTAAAACTTGCCTTTTCGTTATCACTCAGTTCATTCCAATTATTTACAATTGTAGGGCAAATCTCCTCCTTGTTCGACTGCAAAAGGCGATTGAATAAAACTTCTGTTGCCGCTCGATTGCTCATCGTCGATTTAATCTTCAATAAAACATTATATGCAACCCTATTACTACTTGCAACGCGCTCCAAATCTGTCAGTTTCTCCTTCAAAATGTCCAAAGTGAACTGAGCAGACTTATTGCACATTTCATTCAACCCTACAATAAACGTCTCACCATCACTTGTTTGGAGAGCAATCACTAGGAACTGCTGTCCAAACTTGGTCGTTTCATCCATCTGTAATGTAAAGTTAATGGAGCGTTCAGTCATTTGTTGCGCAACCTGTACCTGCGCCAGGGCCAGGGCTTCGGCACCAGCAATTCGCCGGACCGTGCGCTCATCAGGCAAATCAGATAACTGAGCATCAGCAAATGAGAGAACAATCGATATAACCTGAGGAATATTTTCAAATGACACCTTCTAATCGATCAAACGCATGCATAGGAGTCGCACCTCAGGAGAATAAGTACTCCCTACTTTTGCATTAATGACCTTAAGGCCGCTTTCGTGACATCGTTCGTTCAAACAGTCAATCATTACATGGCCTTCTTGGACTTGCGCCTCCAGCTGATCTACACGCCGACGTGCCTGCGTTAAGCGAGTGTCACCTAATTGCTGGCTGACAGCAGCGTTGCGCCATGCAACTTTCATACGCAAAGACCTAAGCACTTTGATTCTACTATCTTTTTACAAGTGCTCCTTACCTAAGAGTTGAGAACAACGGATATACTCTAATCTAAAATAGTTTCGTTCATTTTTGCTTCTCTTCACTTGCGCTCTCAACATCGCAACCAATCTTAGAAGCACATTACTATCAGCAACCGCTGCATTATACTGCACATGGAGATTATTAAGCAGCATTTGTAAGTTAACCTGTTCAAGCAGAGTGGCATCGCGTTCGTTTCGCATCATCTGGAGTTCATCTTGAGCAGCCACCAGTTGGTCTTCCACTACAGGACTATCCCTAACTACACCCCCTACCTCAATATCGGTCGTTTTTACTGTCGGCAGCTGATATGGCAATAACAGAAACCTAGTAGCCGCAGGTCCCTTACGCTTATTCTCAAATGCGAATTCCTCTTTCAAGCGGCATAAGGAGATGTTGATGGTCTTTACGTTAGGGAAAGTAATATGGTCCCCACCAAACAGCTGAAGAAACCAGTCACGCAATTCAAGGTTGGAACTCAAATAGTATTGCAAAGACAGTGCAATCTGGTTACTAAGCTTAACCTGGTCGATTGGGTGATGTGCGTATCTCCTGAGTTTCTCCAGATCAACATCGACTCTCTCCAAATCTGCCAGTGGCACCAGATATTTTGGCCGTGGCGGCATCTATAAAGAACGAAATTAGCATGCAAATGATTAATTAAACTCGTCGCGCAGGAACAAAAAAATAGATAGAAGCAATAAAAACAAACAAAATATCAATACATTTGAAATACATTGCTTACCTGTTTTATAGTTCAATCAATAGTAAAAGCAATTCCTGGCTAGCCGCCATTTCTGATTCAAATTATCTCAAACTCTGCAAGAGTTTGCTGAATGCGTACTATGTTACTATGAGCCAGGCATGTACACATCGCAGAACGATAATTTTCGGCACATAAATTTCTTTTACCAATCGATATGCAAATTAAAAAACATCCATTTAACTGTCAATCAGAGCAGTTACTTGACGGATTCTCTTCGGTTCCCCCATACTTGTAATTGTAGTAGTGATGAACGATGTAATGACGAATGATATCCTAGTAGAACGGTGGTCACAAAAGTTTGAAAACGAATGGCTAATCGCGTGAGCTCCAATTTGTGCGAGCAGTATTTCATTATGACCGCAAAAACATAATCTATTAGCTTGACTATGTATCCTTTAACCGCAACTCCAAGTAAATCATATATTTAACAAAAGGTCCGATTTTTGCAAATTTCAGTACTAAATTTCAAACCATTTTGGCTAATCAACTCCAATCCAAAGCGCTTGTGCAGCGACATAGCCTAGGACAGATAATTGCGCTGAATTCGAATTTTCCAGTGTCCTTCTTTCTAGATTTCTCATTTATTAGCAATTCCAGATTCAATATATTACATGAAATTAACTGCTCGCATAAAACCCGTTAAATTGCACTTTCCGTTGGGAAGTGCTGCCTAACTAATGAACCGATAGCGCTCTTACTTAATCTTCTCTTCATTTCGCACTAAAACGCTTATTAAGCTTTTTACACTTCGTTCTTCTTCACACAAAAACTTAAGTTGCGTCGTAGCGTAAATGAGCGGGCAATGTACCATGCAATGAGGTCACGCCTCTGACGATACTCTGCGAAAGCGTGCCGTCGCTAATTGTATTTCGGCTCGTCAATTTACAGTATCTCAACTTTTGTGCCGGTTCCTACCAACGGGTTTTTCTATTAGAAGCCCTCCTCCTCCAAATAGAAGCCCAGATGGACTTCTCTTCGGTTTCACTTTCCAGTTGGAAGCCCGTGGGCTTCTATTTGGAACCGAAAGAGATCACCACATATGTGGAAAATTAATTTACTGTAATTGCAATTTATACGTGTAAATACATTTTCCTCAAATAAAGTTGACAAACAGCGAATTAATCCTCCATCGTTTGCGTGTACGAATAATCAAAAAGAAGAAAAAACGACGCTAACAACAAGCTTGGTTGATAACTGCAAGCAGCATTACACTATTGAATTTTTCAAATAGTAACCCATGGGGTTCTATATGGGGACAAGGTAAAGACGCGAAAAGTAAAGATTCTTAATACAACCGCATGGGCTTGTAATCGGAAAAATCTTGCATAATTATGAGAATGAACTGCAACAAAATGTTTATGGAACGAAAAGTATTTCTAGATAGGATTGAAATGTAAAAAAAGATGCATCGGCCGGGAATCGAACCCGGGCCGCCCGCGTGGCAGGCGAGCATTCTACCACTGAACCACCGATGCTGATACTTTCAACTGGTCCTAAAGAACTCAATATTTCCTCTCACTATTGCTTTTTCTTCATCGATGGTTAAGGGCAGATCGATGGAACGATTTGTCATCTTTTAAGCTCAAGATGATCAATTCTGTTCAACGGTTCGCCGAATCAAAATTGCGCGCAGTACTAACATCCGCTTGTGGTGATAAGTCAACAGAAGCGACACGCTGGGCTGCGTGGCCGGAACTTACACCCCACCAACCGTCTAAATACAGTAAATTATTTTTACACCCCACTGTGGTGATTTGATAACGCACAATTTTTGAACACAGTAGGGTGTAAAAATAATTTACTGTATTTAGACGGTTGGTGGGGTGTAAGTTCCGGGCACCAATGACAGTTTCTCTCCTCTTTTCCTTTTTTGGCCGGCCGTTTTCATCATTTTGGGGACAAGCGCCTAACACCTGGACGGCAATTTACCTTCCCCGCGAGACCTTGAGGGACCGAGACCGTAACCGCCAATGCAAAACATAGGAGCGGTTAAGCAACGAGTGGCTGCGCACGTCGTCGATTTTCTATCTATTGCATGGAATGGTAAAATTGCCGTCCTGGTGTTAGTCACTTTTATTTTACAAGGCCGTTTTAATAATAGTCCCCAAGTTATCCGAACATAGCGTAAGGCGCACGCCGCAACGCACTCCGATACCGTATACCACTGAGGTCAAGTTATCTGAACGCGCGCGCTGATGTCAAGTTATCTGAACAACATTCGAGTTAACTGTTATATTTTACGAGGACACGAATTGTTTAAGTAAAATAAATATTGTATTGGCCACTCATCGTCACTTAGCATTGATCTCGGGGCGATAAACGTAACCATCCTACGAGAATTAGCGCTACTCGAACGCCGCTTAACCAGTGGCGCAGCAAATCGTGCCGACGCAGGTGTTGCCAGGTGCGCACATGCCTCCGACGCAGGAGCCGATCGACACAGCGTTGTTCGGACAAGTATCGGGTATTACTGAAATGCAAGGCGGTCACCAGTTAGCCAGCCTGGGCAACTCAAACGCGTTAGTAATGCACTAAACTCTTCGTTGACCTTCACAGAGTTATAAAGTCCGTACAACAGAAATGAGCACTATCATTACTTTTTGCCGACAAAGGCACTTAAAAAGAAACTAACTGTAAAATCGAGTAACGTGCAAATATTCTATACAATCATTCTCAATCTTCTCTCTTTCTCTCTCTTCCATTCCGTTCGAGACACAGGGTTCCATTGGGTGCGATAATGATAGTGCCATACTGTGGTATCGGACTGTAACTGAATTCCCACTACAAAAGCACTCAGCGTTTTCATTGATACGACGTCGTGATGAGCGAACGGCAGCGCAATTCGCATCGAGATATCGCCAATATGACACACGCTATGAGCTTTCTGTCGCAGAGCACTTATAATCTCTGTGAAGAGCTCAATGAACAGCGTATGCGCAAAGTAGCGCGAAAAAAGGCATTCGGGACAGATCGAAACATCTAAGCGCGCGCAATGCGCCGCATTTTAAATCGATTTCAGATCGCAAAACTAAGTCTAAATATAAAGTGAAAGTGAGATATAGTGCAGATTGTGCTCTTTGCTAGAAATGTGCGCAATACGTCGACTGTTCGAAAGTAGTGAAATATTAATTTTGTGGCAGTGATTTAGGCAGAAGATGGTTGTCATGCAAGGTCGCTGTCGCGGGGATCAGAGAAAGGTTCGATCTCGGGAGCATTTCAGCAAAGAGCCGACTGGAGAAGCATTTCCGTCATTCTACGCGTAGGCATGCCTGAAATTACCAGTGCCAGTGCCGGCGCAGCAAATATTGTTGATGCATGTGTTTCCTGGTGGGCAAAGTCCGGATGTGCAAGGTCCGATACTCACTTGACCCGCTGGGCAAGTCGCTAAAAGAGTGCAAAAATCTTCATTAGTACTTTCACAATTATTATACTGTGCTCTTAAACGAATTCAGTGAATCTCCTTGCATTTGCATAATTCGTACTAACCCGAACGCAAACTACTGTGTTCAGCCGAGAACTGATGAAGCAACACAAACACAATGACGGCCCATTCTATCATGCCAAATTAAACCCTGAAGTACGTACCTGTTCCAGTAGACTGACAGCACTGATTAGAGGCGGTATTACAAGCAAAGCCAAGTGCACAGTTGCCGTCGACGCAGGGACCGAGTGGCGGGACGTTGTTCGGGCAGGTGGCTAAATTACTTACTAAGTTTTATTTTTTTCAAGTTAACTAAGCCCAACTCTAAAAACTTAATATAAAGTTTTTTCTAATTATCAGCAAACTCCGTTAGACGAATATAGTGAGCAACTTTGCATTATTAAACGTTAAGGACCAGTGGAACCTGTAGGAACCAAAAGGCAGATTCCGAATTCCGCGCCGCTGAGCGGTTTGAGTGACGGTATCTTGCAAGAGAAAAATGCGACGACTCGAGCAGATAGCGCGGCGCGCAAGCGCAGCGCTCTCCGCTAGTCTATTAATATTATACCAAGACGCAATTGTGAGAAAAATTAACGTAGTCAGTACTATTTTGTGCTGTCGAACGAACATATTTTACTTTGAAATTACGCCCCGGGGCTAAATTGCGAGAGGGCTTTAAAATTTACGCCCCCGGGGCTTAAATTTGGGGGGGGGGTCTAATTTCGGGAAACTCTGATAACCCTGCGCTTGCGTATTTCATGTCTCATTAGGCACCCCCCCCCTCCTTTGACAAGGGCTATGCAAATCTCCATCACCTTCTTTATCGTCTAATCTATTACGCGTCAACACCTTTACCGAAACAACATATTCCACTCAAACATATTGCATCCAGTTATGGTTTATTGGTTAAAGCTGAATAGAACGACAGTCACAGCTTCACGGGTTCATCACTACAGAAGTCTGTTTCCCTTGATAACGAGATATCAGTATTCTAACAGTACGACATGTCGTACTACTAGAGACTGTCGTACTATTAGAATAAATACGGTGGAGGACTAGCGCCTCTCTCTGGTTGCTGCTGGGAGTAAGGATTATCTTTCAGAGAGAATGCACGCATTCGTATGGAATCGTATTTTTAGTTCGAAAAATGAGCCCGTGCGTGAACATATAATCTGAACCTCTTCTGTACTGGATGTTACGACCTTATACCACGCATCGTACAAAAATGTGTAACGAAGCAACATTTTTTACCGTACCTGGAGCACAACAGACGTAATTCGATGCGACTGCCGAGTATTTGCATGAATAACCCGGAGTGCACACCGAGCTAAGGCAAGACGCCTTTGATGGCTGCTCAATCTCGGTCGCTGGACAACGATTAGCTGTAAAAAAGACGTAATGTAGTTCCAAGAATAGTTGTCACAACATTATTGAGGTCGCTAAAAAATTTTTAAATTGACTAAATTTGAAAGTAATTGTGTCTAGATAATCAGCCTTTATCAGGCTACAAAATGATACCATGTTCGATGTGATTGAGTAATTAGTCGCGAGAAGGGACCTTCAATTCCGAAACACACTCTAAAAATTCTTGTGCAGTTTTTCAGTATGAACGGCAAAAAATCGGTGATACAGAGGTTTGCTTACAAATAACTCTGGTAATACACAACCTAATTCAATGCGGCGTTTTGCATCTTC
>NIUQ01001167.1:0-34191 GCA_002796945.1 Plectus sambesii | reverse complement strand
TCAAGCACTCGGTCATGTCGTTTTCGTGATCGCATCGTCGAGTGTCACAATTGACGACCTTAATCCCGCAATAACAAAACACATTTGAATTACACAGTCATCGCCATGGCCATTGTTTTACTTTCAATTTGTACTATTGTAAGTTTATGATCCTTGCAATTCTATCGTTATCAATCGCTCCTCGAAAACCAAGTGTGCAACTAAGCAAAGCAGATTGTGGGAGAGAGTGAAGACGATACAGTGAAGCCCGGATAAGTGCACATCGATTCGGCAAGAAAATGTTGTGCACATATCCGGGTTTCATTGTACTTTATTTCGAGGCGCTCCTCTACCATTCTGCATCTGAAATCCGTTGCCGACTAGCCGCAAAGACCGCTACTTTGGAGCCACTTCGAACCCCAAATTGTGCATGTGCAATTTTGCCGGGAATTCAAATTTATTTATAATTTATTTTGCACATCTTTACCATAAAGAGCTGGACATACAAATTTCTGCTACTTTGACATTTCGAAGGTCTGGAGTCGTATTTCGACCCTTCTAATTGCAAATAGGAATACATGAGCGTATTTTTCGTGTGAACGGCTATGCTGCCTAAAATCGGATGTCGCGCAAATACGGCCCTTGAAGGCTACCGTAGGAAATATACGTCATACGTTAATCACGTCATACATAAACAACGTCATACATCACCATATATGGACATGATCACCAGATAAATCGCCATGTGAATGCATATAAATACTGACCAGATGACCGTTAGCGCGCATTAACATTTTCACCGGCCGGCTACTTTGTGCTCCTACTTACTGAGCGTGTTTTATTTGCGATTGATCTCCAGCTCGCGACATGAAGCTCGCCTTTCTATGCGTCGTCAACTTAAGCTTAGCGCTTTGCGCTGTGCTAGACAAAGGTCGTTGCTTTTTTATGGTCCCCTGTCTAAGCATATTTCGATGGAGAAATTTCAGGCCCATCGACGATCTCGGCGGAATCGTCGCCTTTGCCTACGAACTCGTCAGAACCGCGGGCTCAGTGGGGTGAAGAAGAGGTTCCGAATGGGCCTGTTCCTCAGAGAAACATTCCTATCCGTCAGTGTGTCGGCAGCATTGCCTTCAAATCTCAAGGCAGCTCCATGTTCTACGGTAGCCTGCTTGGCTCTTATAGATCGCTTGTGAGTCTTACGTTTTGTCAATTCAAGTAACCTGAATTTATTGAATGATCTTGCAGGGGGAACAATCGTGTGCGAATCTCTGCTATGAACATCCCTACTGCGAAACGGCCAACTACATCGAAGAGAACCACGTGTGCGAGCTGAACAGCGAGACGCGCAGCACTCATCAGAATTGGTATCGCCACAAAACTGGCGTGGCCATGATCGAAGACGTTCGCTGTGACGCCGGTAAGCGTTTCAATAACTGTGAGGAAAGGGTTGTGTAATCTTTATCGCATCTTTTCGCATTTTATTAGCCCTTGCAACTCCGGTTTTTTAAGTCCGTTTTCATCCGTACGAAGCTCAAACCGCAGCATTTTGTCATTTGTACTAAATGCTTAAATGAGCACTTTCAGGAGCACAGGGCACGTGTGGACTACCGCCCATCGAACCCCGTCTGAACTCTGCGAGCATCGGTTACGCCATTAATCCGACCAATTCTTTCGCTCTGATGACCGAAGTTCGACCCAACTCCTTCCCGTGGCTCGTTTCTATTCAGCGCGACCGTCAGCACGTTTGTTCCGGCGTTCTTATCTCTGGTCTGTCAGCTATTATATCGTTAGCCATCGCAATTTCTCGTTAAATTTTTCATAGGTTTTTTAATCTTTTTGTAGTTTTGTATCTAATAGTATATAGTTATGCATATTATGATCTCAAAAAAGTATAAGGTGGGAAATTATTCCATGTTTGTACATCCGTTGCTAATAGATTTTAATTGTCTAATCAAGCGTCTCATTTCAGAATATGATGTGCTGACCTCTGCTAGCTGTTTCTCTCGAGGGTGCGTTTTCACTAACGTATTTAGAACGATGCGTTGAACCAATACCTGTATGCTTCAGCGGTAACCCATCGGCATACCAGGCGATCATGGGCGGCCACTCGGCGAAGTCTCCTAATCCTGGTCAGCAAACGTCGCAGGTGGCGGCCGTTGCCATCCACGACCAGTACAAGCCTGCGTGGTCTCGTGAAAACGACATTGCTCTCGTGCGGCTTCAACGATCGGCTTGGTCGTCGCCCAACTCCAACATTCGCCCCGCTTGCGTCCCTCCCTCGGTCGCTGTGTTCCCTGAGCTTTGCGTTACGGTCGGATGGGGCCGAATTTCTGGTGAGCGTGTATAGTCAATTTTTCTGCGAGGAAGAATCTGGTCGGGCACCATAGTCAAGATTAGACCTCTTGGTGCGATAACCGTATTTACCAAGAATGATCGAATTCTTTTTTACGTACAGAAAAGAGGCTAATGACTTAGTTATTTATCGATTAGGAGGATAAAGCCGTATACCTTATTTCAGTTTTAGGCTATCTTATCTAACCGTTTAGGAGCCGCCGCTGTCGATGAGCTTAGCGAGATCGTCACGCCTCCGATTCGTCGCCAGGTTTGCAACCAGCCCGAGTGGTACAACGACCAAGTGAAGGAGAGTATGCTGTGCGCTGGTTACAGTCAAGCGATGCCCTGTCAGGTTAGCTAGCTTTAACATTGTTAAGTATAAACGGGCCCTCTTGCCATACCTCCTTTTTTTAAAAATAGTATGGCGATTAGTATGTCGCCTTGATTTTCTCCGTGGTAAGCAACTCGAACATTTTAATTAAGACCCATCAGATACTGTTTTCCCTGGAACTAACTTAAAGAGGCTGTTATACACCGGTACTTCGAAATTTCTCGGTCCAACCCTCACAGCTCTTTCTAGAGGCTCTTGGCGTAGTCTTAACTGAGCTCTGAATTAAAGGTTAAAGTTCAGTGTACGAAACGTTAGCAAGTTACATTTACAGGCCGATGTCGGTGGACCGCTCTTGTGCCAGTTGAACGGAACGTGGTCGGTTTACGGCGTCGGCAGCTGGGGTGAAGGTTGTGCTCGCTCCTTCAAGCCCATGGTCTACACCAACGTGCCCTACTTCGCCAGCTGGGTTCGATCCAAGATTACGACTCAGTAACATTGTACTCCACTATGCTTACAATCATACCTCACCCAATCTGATATGTAAAAATTACCGCTTAAACTCGATTGGATACTCTTGTGAATGATGCTGTGCCGCGACGTTTTAACTCTATTCGCAATTGTATAAGAAGCTGTCAAACTAATAAAATGACGCACAGCTCATTTACTGACCTAACATGACAATTAGCCCAATCGTTGGATTCGTAATAAACACGACCACCTTCATCACATAGGCTCATTGCACATGGCAGACTAGGGTCCCTTTCTCACTTTGGAATATAGGGATATGAGTTATATCACGCAAGATCATGAAGCATGGGTCAAAGAAAGATGGGTGAGAAGAATACTTAGTACCTACCCAGGCGCGCGACCAGTACTAGCGACTATTGGATTTGTATTCTAGCGACATTTTGCTGAGATAGCGTGAATGCGTAACCGGTAGTCTAATCGCATTTTCTGCGGTCAATGACAGCTTGGCCTGTGCCCACTCATTGACTAGCGTCGAGCCTATAAGGCTATTTGCAGCAACTTAATCTTTGACTGGAATTTGCCCTCTGCCGTAGCGATATCGGCTGCCGACTGCTCAGCAGTCGCGTGGCATCAATGTCTATCGGTAAGCTCCGCCTTCACCCTGTTTATGCCGTCGTTCACGGCCGGATGTGATCAATTATCTCACATTACTCCTAATCTATTATTTCAAAAGCTTTTAGTCAACAGATCGCGCGCGGATACGCCATTGTGAGATGCAAAGACGATAAAGAGCGTTATTCACGAAACAAACAGGTGTGACGATTCGGTGGTGAAGAAAGAGAATGAGGACCGGTATTACGAACCGATGTTGAAGACGCCGTATTAGTTCAAACCTTACAAAACTGATCTTTTATTCTCATTGATCTAATTGACTTTGAGATCAGACACTTTAGACTGTTTGCTCTCTAGTGAGCACACTAATAAAAAAGCAAAGCAATAACTCTTCGAACACCCGCTATACCTTCTTATCAGTGACAAATAATATTAAACTCAATCAGTTGCGGGTTGGTAGAGTGGTCTCTCAAGCTGTTTCGCACGTACCAGTCAGTTAAGTAGTGTACCAACACGCAAGTCTGCACTGTATACGCAAGCGTTCAGTTGTGCTATTGAAAATGTCGAATAACATACCTAGTATAGTCATCGACGAGCCGGAGTCGGACCCGGAGCCCGACCTCAGTCGCTCGTCGAAACAGAGAGCCACAACGCTGATAATCCAACTGCCAATCGAACAGCTGCGACGGATCGCACAGACTCAAGGCGTTACTTCTTTGGCTAGGGAAACTGAACATTTTGCCGGTGAGTGCACCCATCGCTCTTCTGTTGCACTTTAATATGATTAAGGAACAACGACATTTCACGGCGTACTGCGAGTGTATCAAGGCAAGAATTACGTCAGGATGTTTTGGTTTACAGTAATCATCATTGCTATGTGCTTATTCCTTGTACAGTTTGTGCAGTTGCTCAAAATACTCGCGTCCAAACCGACCGTTTCCAAAGTATCTTTCATATTACCGGACGACGGTATGGACTTTCCGGGCGTAACAATCTGCAACTACAATCCAGTACGAAAGTCATACATTGAAGGTAAACAGCATTTCGTAAATTATCAGTAAGTTATTGCTTAAGATGATTGTAGTTTACAGCGCTGAACGCATCTGGAGAATTCAGCGAGCAGTTGCTTGATTACCTTGTGCAATCGTACATACAGATTCAAGCCTTGTACGAGAACGCCGACCCGGCCGAATTATTGGCCGGACACCAGGCCTTGCTCAATTACACTCAAAATGTCGATCACAACTTCACCATCAATGGCTTTTTTACAGCAGCAGGGTTGTCACTGACAGAGTCGCGCTTCGTTATCTACGCCAGTTTTCTTCAGATTTAAATGCGAAGAACTTCTAAAGGTCTGCTCATTCGGTGGTCGAAGTTTCGACTGCTGTGTCCACTCAATTCCTGTGCTGACGGATATGGGTCTCTGTTACCAGTTTCGAATGGTGCACGCCACTGACGAATGGATGCGACGTCAAAGGCAGGCCGGCGTCATTTATGGGTCAGTTATTCATAGGGCTATAATGGGGAAGTGGAATCTTCCCATCTCCGTCCCCAGAATTTAATTTCCTCATCGTGCAAGAAACTCTCATGACCAACATTATGGCTCCTTTCTTTCTCAGCAACAGCCTTCGGACCGTAGCTGAACATATTATGATGTCAAATCATATTACTACTGATGTGCTGGCTCCAGGTAGAACAATAATCAGTTAAACTTGTTAAATTTGGTTTCTACTGACGTAAAAACTTTCATTCCCAAAAATTGTCATAGTCCCTCCTCGTTCCAGCCGCAGTTATTAGTCATTCGCGTCTGTATCAGTGCGTTTCTGCTTCAGACTGCAGGTAGTAGCAGATTTCCATTCCGAAGAACAGATTGGCACGAATTTCGCCTCCGGTTTGCTTGTTTGTGATTTCGATGGACAGTGTAGATGTAATACTCTAGTGTTCAGATGAGCCGGCGCCGCTGTTCACGAGTGATTTCGAAGACGGCTTCCGATTTTACGTACATTCACTCGACGCCATTTCGTACCTATCAACAGAAGGGATCTCCGTATCTCCCAGTAGCAGGGTTTATTCTGCTGTCAGCCCTTCACGAGTAAGTCATCACTATTAAGTCAATGTGACGAAATGCCTAATTCAGTTTTTACTGCTGCCAGAAGATCAGTGGGGTAACTGCACCGCCAAGTGGATTCCAGGCTACGACACCCAATTACCGTACTCTTCCACCAACTGCAAAGCGCTTTGTCGCGCCAAATTTTTCGCCGAAAAATGCGGTTGTAGCCCATTTATTTTTAACATTGAGAATAGTTCGTCGTTCTTGTCCTTCAGTTTTGCTGAAAGCATTCTTAAAGGAGTGAATTTAGAGTTCCCGGTCTGCTCCCCTTACGAAATTTATCTCTGCGTAGAGAACAACGCACTTCTAAGAGGTCAGAAACTGCGTATTAGTCAATAACTTTTGTGGTATCGTTCTCGTTGTCAGCTGAAACGTCGTCACCTGAAACTGAACAACGACTGCAACTACCGTCTTGTTCCGAATGCCGAGTCGAGTGTGACAGTTTTGTGCATCACGCCTACAACTCTTACGGAACGGGCTTCTCTGAGGGCGCACTCAGATGGTTCACAAACCAAAACGCAAACTGGACGTCAGGACACGTACGGTAAAAAGTGCTCATATTTGCCTCACTGAGCAGGAGCCTATTACATAAAACTATTGCAATTGCGGTAAGCCCACGCGTCAGTTGCGCGGGAAATCTGACGAGCAATCGCCGCACTTTCCGCAGTTGCAATAACAATTGTAACAGCCGCAAATAGTTTACGAAATAGATTCCTGGTTGTAATTTTCAGAGCAAACTTTGTTGTCATAAACATTTTCTTCCGCGACATGGCCTATACAGAGTACAGTCAGATGCAGGCGACGGGACTAACGGAAACATTAAGTCAGCACGATTCGAACGAAAAAATATTGCTCATTCTCGGCTCGCTTACAGGTGACATTGGCGGCAACATGGGGCTGTTCTTGGGAGCGAGCGTGGTAACAGCCTGCGAGATCATTATTTACCTGACAAAGATTAGCTGGATAGGCATTTCGAGGAAACGACGCGAATACCTGACTCAGAAGAGACAAAAGGAAGTGGAGAAGGAGCGGCGATTGTCCGAGGCGATCGAGGGAAAAATTTATCCTACACCTAAGCTATCGACTGGCCAGCGACTACGATCACTCGGATCGTCGCTAGCCAGTAGCTTCAATCGCAAACACGATCGTCCCAAGGTGCAACGCAAAGTCGGATCTAGTGAAGATGCACCGTCCAAAAAGATGGTTTGTCAGAATTACTCAACTGCGTTGCTTCATCTTTCTCTATAGAGCAAAATCAAGGTCGACGATTTCTATACCATTGAGCCAGAGACTAGCGGCGCAACCTACACCATTGAGCCAAAGACTAGCGGCGCAGACAGTATCTCCATCATCAGCGTCCCGTCCGACTTCAACCGCGCGAACAACAGACGTCGGTCGGAAATGCCAGTTGGCTCTGATTTGGTGCGAAAAACTCTTTCTAAACTACTCCTATTTCATTAAATTATCGGTATAGCGAAATTGCAAATTTGGTGATTGATCAAAAATTGAAGCTGGAAATAGCGGGACAACGATCAATCACCTCGCTTGCAATTGCTCAGTTCTGCAATTGCAACAGTTTAACGAATTGGGTCTCTTGACGAAAATTGTGCGCCGTTCGGTATTAACAGATTTGGTATAGATTCAACTGAGAATCAATCTCGACACATTGGGACGACCGCGCAGCCTGAGCGACCCCGAAGCGGAAGTCGACCACGTATCCACTCGTGATCAGAGTCACCAGCAGCACCGAGAACGCCAGCCGGTTGTGCTTGGACAATTCTTGACGGTACCCGAAGAAACGCGTGAAGAGATTGATCGACTTCGACGCCAGAGTAGCCATCCCGAAGATGATAATTAGTTTAGCAAAAGTAAGCCTTGCGTGGCTCAAATATTGATGCATACTCATATTCGACCTTCGAATCCACCAGCAGTGTTGCTTGTATCCCCAAACTTATTGTTTATATGCAAATAATTGAAAATAAAGAATAAACCTATCTCGCCGTCAGCGACGCAGTCCTGGAAACACAACCCCAGTAGAGTGGGGGGTCTATGCTAATGTAAGCTACAGCGGTGAATTGGTGATGACAAAACGAACAACGGGTGCCCAGACAGACGCAACAGCCGAGCGGGAGCGGTGATAGATCGGTACCATTTTTGACTGTTTGCGATGACAAACGTTGTTCTTCATCAACTGGCTACGATCAGCTTTTCTCTCCATGATTTTCACCAATTTTACAGCGATGAATTTACTAAATCTTCGAACAAGCGATGTGCAGCGTGGCAGCTTGCCAAATGCAGGACGATTTACATTGAACGAGTGAATGAAGCCCGCAGCAGTTAACGAAAAATATTTTCTCTCACTACCTAGCAACACAAGTAAGTATTCATCTGGCAACGATGAATATATATCGCGACTTCGCTGGCTCAAATAAAATAACTAGCAAAGCGCAGGAAAAACTGAACGCTAGCGGGATCTGCACAATCACCCTTTCGCTTGATAGTTGATTTGTTTATAGTTCATCATTGATACTGCTGTCTGAAGGAGCGCCAGTCTCTAGGCATCGAATTGTAGTTTTCCGAGGACGGGGTAAACGGACGGTCAGTGGGCTGAGGCGAGAAGATTCTGTTGTAATCATTGGGCAACATCCCGTCGTGCATGCCCACGGAGAGAGGTCGGAACGGAGTTGGACTGCGACAGTCGTAAGGACCGTTAGCGAACGCAGTGGGCGTGACCGTGGACTGGCGTTCGGAGGCGAAGTTTGAGTGTCGATTCCAGTCATGCGACTCCACGTTTTTCCTCATCGCCGCGTCAGTCACGCTTTCTGTAAATATTTACGTGGTATCGTTTCGCATCGAGCCATGACCGCACTAACCGACTAGTTCTCTCGGGTTGATATCTCTTAGCGGCGCTCGTGAGGGCTAAAATTTGCTCAGATGAAAGTTTGAAAATTTGAGAAGGTACGGCAAAGTCACCTCTACAGCATATCTGTCTGCTTCTTCCCGGCGCTTCGCTAGAATGTCTGTCGCCGCTCGATCGAAGGCGATATTGGGGAATCGGCTCAGCTCGTTCGGTCCAATGCTTTTCCTCATCGCCGCGTCAGTCACGCTCTCTGAAAGTTAATGGACTGCTTTTTGCGCGGATAGCGAGTTGAGCTCACCAACTAAATCTCTTGGATCGATGTCTCTGTGAGCCGCTCTCTGATGCTAAACATCTCAGTTGTTAATGAGAACGATAGCAACGCCGCAGAATTAATTACCTCGACAGTGTATTTGTCGGTTTTTTCGCGACGCTTCGACAATATATCAACCCCCTTGCCCGTTTCGCCCCGCAACATCGTTGACAGCTGCACGCTTCTTTCGGGACTAAAATAGTAAAAATGACGTGGAGGGGGACGACGTTGTGTTTGAACGGGGAGTGACAAACTTCGACATGACGACTTCGTATTCTTTGGATAGCTTGTGATAGTCCCTAACGTCGCCTTGCGGATTGCGCACCGCTCGATGGATTAGCGCTCCCTCGTCGTCCGTCTCTCCCGACGTTATCCACTGAAATGGCCGGGGTGAAGCAAGGCATCGCCATGAAAGCGGCGACTGGGGCCTCTTTCATAAGACTGCTGACTTACAACTAATTACAATTGCGGAAAGTGCGTCGATGATTGGTCAGCTGTAACGTGCGCGGGAAAACTGATCAATCACCGCACTTCCTGACCAATTGCAACTATGACAGTTGTGATTACGACAGTTTTATGAAACGACCCGCTGTGCGTGCATTCCAGGCGCGAGCATTCTATAGAAAGCTGGTTGGGCAGTGTTCAGCGTGCAAGGATGGCGGCTATGAAGCGAGGAAGCGAGCCAAATACTAGAGGGGACGCACGTCGCTCTCGCTGGCAGCGTCGGTAGGGTCGGGACTGTGACCCTGCGCTCGTCTGAAGCGCGCCACGCGATCCTTGCGACGATCGAAAATTCGCCTGCCGCGCGAACTGACCGAAGGCGGCGGCGACGTCAGCGATCGAGCTATCGACTGACACGTACGTACCTGATCGTAGAGGGACTCCCTGTACGTGCCTAAAACAAATGAGATCGTCAATGCGGTGACAGCTCGCGCTACCTCACCTTTGCTCGACGACACGAAGTGGTTGCTGATCACGGGTGCCTCCCCTCCCCCGGACGTTCTCGTCTCCGCGTGCCACGATTGTACCATTGCTCGCGGGTCGGTCATCGAATCGAGTTCCATGGATTCCATCTGCGGCACCACGTTCGCCATCCACAGGTCCTTTATTATCTCGGGCCCTGTCGCGTTGCTCGGCGGCGGCCATTGTCTGCTGATCGCTCGCACTGGCGCTACCGAATCGTCGCGCGCTCGAGAGACTTCGAACTGCGCATTCGCGAGATACTTTTGATGCTCGGCTACAGCGCTGGCCTTTTCGTAGGGCCTGGGCTCGACGGTCCTGGAGCGCGCGTACGAGCGTGAAGTATGACTCGTGTGATCTGACGCGTGTAAATCCGACGGAGCGGGCGTCGCTGATGAGCGTCGGTTAATTATGGGACGCATTTGCTCGGCTTCTAATACTGGCGTGTACACGCTCCGACCCATTAGCAGCGCCTGCGAATCAGCGCCCGTCGAAGGCGCCGAATGCTCCAAATAGCTTCCAGATGAGCGCCGGCTTCCTGCTCCCGTACTCTCCGTTCGCCTATATGGCTCGGGAGATTTAAATCTACCGCTTGAAGCAGACCGCACTGTTGGAGCAGATCGCTGTTGTTGAGGCTGGTGGTTGGCGTAGACGGGAAACTGTATTTCGCGTTCCGGCACTCTTGATTTCTCTGCGTACGACGGATTAGCTGGTGTAGAAGGCGTAGAGGGAGCGATCATGACCGACGATTCTATAAACGACGGCGCTTTTGTAATTATCGGGCACTTAGGAATCCCGGCGTGTTTAATACTAGTTTCGTGCGATGAGTCTTGATTGAAATGATGGGATTGGCTCAATTTCTCTGCAGTCGCGCTGTTATCTGCGACCGCCGTCTGACGAGCACTGATAGGTTCAGTCTTGCGCATAGTCTTAGTTGTGCCGATTGGATTGGTAGTTGTAGTTGTGACTGTTACTCCACCATTACTATTACCTTTTGGGGACTCTGCCGGCTTCGCTTGGTCATCAGCGTTGTTGACCCACGTCATCTTGGCGAAGTTTTGTTTGTTCGACCAATGCTGTTCGCTAGGGACGGACGAAGGAGGCGGGGGCGGCGGGGCGGGAATCGAAGATGATTGAGCTGATGAGTTGAAAGAGGTAAACGGTGCGGCAAACGGCGCGGAATCCGAATGCGATACGCGTCTCCAGGGAACAGCCGACGTCGGTGACGCGTTCTCTTTAGTTTTTGACGCCGATCGCTTGAAAAACGATGCGATCCAGCTTAGCGTATTTCCCACTTTCGATTTAAGCGTTGCGCAGCCGCCCTTCGCCGACTGACAGGCCGACTGAGTGACAGCTCCAATTCGCTGATATCCTGATCGCAAATAGCTTTTCACAGATTCCACGTATGCATTCTTGCGACTGCTTAGAGTCGTCTTCGTCGTGGGCGTCATCGTCGTCGTCGTCTTGAACGTCGAATCGCGTGCCATCTTGTCCGAATGGGAGGACAATTTGACTCCTGCGCTACCATTGGCGGTCGTTTCACTGCTGTTGCTTAAGCCGCCAGTAGTGGCAGGGTGCAAACAGCAGTGCGGTCGGTTATCGATGCATAGCTTGGCCGGATCTTTCAGTTCGGGTCTTCCCCTGTAGAAAAAAAGCAGCAATCAAATTACCGCTTGTACAACCGACGACGCCCCAACTTACTTGAAAAGGAAGCGGAAGAAGTAAAAGATGACGAGGGCGACTTGTAGGACAAGCTCGGCCAAGCTGACAGTATACTTTTTGATGGTTTGCAACATGGCGTCGCGATGAGTCAATCGAATGGAACCAGAGTGTTAATCGACGGTAATAAAAGACCGCATCGCTTTGGTGGAGGGACGAACTGTGTTGTCGGCGGCCGGTATACGGCACCGGCGGTCGCGTAAAGACAGCTGGGTCGAAAGCGCTTCGAAAACGTCGACAGATCGTTGAAACGCGAAAAAAGGTTCGCGTTCGTTCGCTGCTCGCCTGTCAACAGACAAGCCCACACGTCGACCAGAAGAAACTCGGTCGGAGCTTCAGTCTACGAATAGAAGCTCGCCTGGGCTCCCTCGTTTCTCTGCTACTGCTGCTGCTGCTGCTAGGGCAGGAAACGGCCGAGCGCAGACACCGCCGATGTCAGTTGCGCATCCCGGCGCCTTCGGTCGTAACCCCGCCTCGCCTCCGTCGGTCCCATTGCCGCTTAGGCTCCACGACAACTGCGCCGTCCAGCCGCGCTGGCCCTCGCCGCTGGTCACGTTCAAAGTTAATGCACGTTCGCGCGTATCACAACACTTTGTGATCAATGCGAGGAAATGTTTACCAGCAATTAACGCCACGATGGATTGCCGCTGCGGTCTGTGACGCAGTAGTGTGTGATGTTTGCGTTGCTCGCAAAAAGAAAGAAATTCGGCGCTCTCGACCGATCATGTAGCATGCACATGTAGCAGTATGCTGCTGCTGGACGCACAAAAAAGAGAGAGAGGCAGTCCCCGAGACCCATCTGCGCTCAGGCGGCGCCGAAGTGATGCGCGCGGGTGTCATTTCGCACGAGACAGCAACGCCTGAGGACACCGGCGCTGGCCGCACGGCGTGTTTGCTCTGGCTTGTCGAGGGCGGAATTGCTCGGGAGGGCCGTTGGCCGTTGTTCAGGCGATGCCCGTCACCGACACGCCGCGCTGTGATTAGCCGTCGCCTTCGGTGCGCCGCTCCATCCGTCGTCGACGTTGATTGCCCCAGTCGCGCTCACCTCAACAGGTGCAACGGCGACGACCTTACTTCTCTCCTTGGCGTTGATGAGATGCGTTGCTATAGCGAGCAAATTAGCTCGCCAAACAGTCAGTCTTGTCTTCTTCGAGCGCGATCATTAGACAGCTGCTGCTCCGATTCCGCCGCCTTGCTTAACCACGAAAGGCAGCGGCAGCGGCAGCACGCTCGCCGACCGGAGGGAGGAGCGGCAGTGCGCTTGTGCGGTGGCGCGTGCACTGATGCAGTCGAGTGGAGGACTGCACACGTCGGCGGGTGATCAGAGCGTCGCGGACGAGCTCGTCAAGTAGCGCAGATGTCGCGTGGCGCGCGCGGGCGGCGGGTCGATCGTCCGTTCCCTCCCGCCAATAAACGCCCGTAATCGGCGCCGAGCGGACTGCGAACGCGCCGCCAAGTCTGCCCTCTCCGACTCGTTATCAACGAGAAGCTGCGGCTTAATGGCGCCCGGTGCCCCCAGTTTCCATATCGTGCGCCTAATCAACCGCTGCGTTTCAGCTCGACGACGACGACGACCGTCTGCCGTCCGGCGAGACGCGCGTCGTCAACACCTCCTTCTTATGGCAAGAATTCGCCACACTTAATTCTTCGCCCCACTCTCTCGCTCTCGCTCCACGCGCTCCACGCTCCACGACGCCATGTTCCGCGGCAACAGCGAAAAACCCGACGCCCGCTCCAAGGTCCAGCCGAGGCGCTCGTTGACCAGCGTGCAGCAGCAACCTCGCCTCGACAGCGCCGATGCCCAGACCGTTCACTACGTCCTTAAAGGCAACGTTCAGCAGACGCTGCCTCTGCCGCGATCAAAATGCATCCGTCTTGTGCTCGCGACGTCGACGTACGCTGGTGCGCCAATCATCTGTCGTCGCCCCCACTCGCTCGATGCAATTGCTGTCGTTTAGATTTCGAGGCCGAAAGGGATTGTCTCTGGCGTGAGATTGTGCCCGAGTTGCAGCAGTTCTGTCTGAATTACGGCGCAGAACTGTTTGTTATCGATCCGTTTCAAAGCAGCGACAAGGACCTAACGGATGACCCTTTCCTCCTTCAGACTCTGCTGACTGAGATTGATCAGTGTCGTCAGCTGAGTGCGGGCCTCTTCTTCATCGTGCGTTCCGCTTTGTTTGTGTCCATATTTTCGTAGCTCAATCGACGTCAACACTTAAGTGGAAAGGGAGCGCTGTGCAGAGCTTTATTGGGGCCGTCTGCTGCGAGCTAAACTGTCCATTAGGGCACCAGAATGGAAGGGAGGAGAAATATACGGCCGTACGAGATTGACTACGTGACAGGACGGCGGCATGCCCGTCGGGCGGAGGCGGTGCGCACTTCTCATTAGACGCTTTTCAAGTGTCATTCCCTTCATTCCCCAGCCGCCATCGAGGCCGTTTTATTAGATTCACCGGCGCCATCGACGGCGCCCAAATGAAAACTTTGCCAGTCGGTCGGGCGTCCAATTGACGCGTTCGTTTCAGTGCCTGCTAGGGGACAAGTATGGCGCCTCCTCTCTCCCTATCGACATTCGCGTCGACGAGTACAACCACATCAGGACCGCTGCGTTCGAAGCGTCCAAAGGTGGCGCTTGCATGCATATCGAAGCAGTCATTGCAAGCAAATTCGTTTAGATGTGCGGATGCTGGACGAGTGGTATAAGCTGGACAATAATAGCACACCGCCCGCCTATACACTCGTGTCCAGCGGCACAAAAAAGAAGATGGACGCCAAAACCCGCAAAGCACTTATCGATACGGTGCAGAAGGGCGCGCAACAAGCCCACAACGAAGGCCTCATAAATCAAGTCAGTCCCAAGCATCAGGAAAGGTTCTTCTGCTCGCCGATCGAGCTGTTGGTGCAAGCAGCATTGGGGACCAACAATGCCACGAAGAACATCTTTACAGTCATGCGAAAGTTTGACGGTACGTTGTCGCGAAGATTATTCGGCTCTCCCAAAAGTTCATGCACGTACGACGACGATTCTCGAGTGCCACTTAGCCAACCTTGTTAAAGTATGCGCTCACTTGTAGCTTGATATCTTGGAAGTTTGTCGCCAGCAGAAATATGCGTTTCGTCCGTTTGCGTCCAACTAGCTGTCCTTCGTGTAACCACCCCTCAAACAATATACGGGATAAGTAACACTTTCGCCAAGCGTGTCACAATTGGGCACTTTTGAAAGACTTGAACAAAGGCCATAGTGATGGGAAACGGAGATGCAAAAGTCTAACGGAGAGTCGACTTCTGCGATCCACACCATCCAGGCAGATATTTATCGTTTCAACGAGGGTTGAGAGACTTCAGACATTTGTCCATGAACGTTTCGAGCAAACATGTATTTGAGCATACCGGAAAGTTCATTTCAGGAATGAAGAAAGAAGATAATCAAAAGTTCCCCTTTCTTGACGAAGATCACGCTGGATCGATTGTAAAGCCAGCAGAGAGAATAGGAAATCTGAAAAACATGCTGACCTCAGTGTGCGATCGCAACAATACAGAGTCTTTCACCGTCTCGTGGCCAGACAAAATGGACCTAACTGGTTGGTTGAAGTCAAAAGAGCGTGAACGGTATCTAGATCAGTTCACTCACCAAGTCACTTACAAGCTGAAACAACTGATCGGCAATGCCATGACCGAATGGTCGACTATTACCTACAACGATCTGACCTACGACAACGCTTACAACGAAGGAATGGTGCATCTCAACTGGGCGGTCGAATCGAAGTCCAATAGCTTTGTGGGGCAGGCCAAAGTGCTCGACAAAATAAAAGACCTAGCGCAAGCGGCCGTCAAGCAGAAAGGAGCGCTGATTAACATTCAAGGCGGCGATTGTTGGGGAAAAACGGCGATGCTATGCGAGGTGGCGCACCACGTCCGCAACTGGCTGACAACCGAACCAGTGGTGGTGGTGCGTTTCGTAGGACTGACGCACTCGACGAGCTTCGCGCACGAGTTCTGGAAGTCCGTCTGCATGCAAATTTGCATGGCATACGACCTGGACACGACTACGTTCCAACGCACGCTGCGCTACGATTCGATGAACAAATTTGTCGCATACGCTCTGGAGAAAGTTAGCGCTTCCAAGCAGCCCTTGGTGCTGCTCATCGACGACGTTCACTTGATGAAATACGGCCGAATATTTGGCGGCGGCTGCGAGAGCGATCTACTGCCTAATCCCTTACCTCCCAACATCATCATTGTCTGCACAAGCGCGACCGGCACGGCTCAGAGCGCCCTGCCCTGGCCTGCCGCGCTCACCTCGAAGAGCACGATTGGTCTGAACGAGCTGGGAGAAAACGATCTCATCGAAATTGTCAAGAATATTGTGTCAGTTCGCGGACGTAAGCTAGCCACCGACCAGTTAGGTATCGTAAAGCAACGACTGTCGCTGAAAAACAAAAGCAACCCCTTCATCGCGATTCTGCTGGCGGAAGAAGCGACCACATGGGGTTCTCATATGCAGCCAAAGACAGCGTCTCCCGTCAAAGCAAATGAAAAAAATGAAAAAAGTGGGGCTGGTCAGTCGCCGTCGGCCATCGAAGCCAGATTGAAGCAGCTGGAAACTGAATTTGGCCTTCCTCTGCTGAAGGCTATAGGTCAATATTTTTGTGTGTCGTCACATGGATTGACCGAACTCGAGCTGCTCGACTCGCTGTCTTGCAATCGAGAACTCTTGCGTCTAATCTACGCTGACGCTGACAAGAAAACTCAGCGATCAGATTTGGTCGGCTTTCCCGTCTGTACCTGGTTGGCAATTAAGAAGGAATTAGGTATGGCATGCAGGTTGGATTCGGAGATCCCTCCATTATTCGAGAAAGTTTGAGATAATTATTTCCCAAAATTCCGATATTCGGGAAAAGCAGAATTTTTTCCTCTAGGGCCCCACAATCGGTTCCCGAATCCAATCTAATCAAGCAATGATCTTCAAGATCATTAACTGAGTCACTTGCCTGATTTAGGCGTACTGCTGAAATTTGTCATTTATGACAATCGCAGAATCATCGACTGGAATCACGCTTCCACATGCAACTTGGTGCGTCATCGCTACTTGCAAAACACTGCTGACATCAAAGTATGAATTGAAATTTATGGCACTTGAATGACGGTAAATGAATTGCAGAAGTGCCACAGCGATCTAGCTGATTTGTTCGGTGATGTTTGGTCGGAGCTGGCGTCGACGGTGTCGATGGGTTCGTTGGACAGCGGTTTGAACACTACTGCGACGCGTCCCCGTTCTTCGAAGCTGTCAAGAGCGTCAAAAGTCGCAAGGAGCCCGTCACCGAACTTCATCTCACCCAGGATTCGACGCGACTGCTCAGTGGCAACAGCGTCGGCGTCGTCAGCGTCTGGGATATGGCCAACGGGAGCTTAATCAGATCGTACGAGGTTAGATATATCGTCTGGTGTTTTTAAGCAGTGTATTAGGCAGTTAAAATGTTGAAATATAGGGTCATGATGCGGAAATATGCGGCATTCAAACGGTTGCCGACAACAGCCGAGTGCTGTCCATGGACTTGGCAGATAATTTGCACGTGTGGATGCTGGAACTGGTCGAAGATCCCGACATCGAGACTACCTTCACCTTCAAAGGCCCGCGTGGTCTTATCAAACTCTGTCCGAACGATCGTGACTTGGTTGCACGATTGGCGACGAACGCAAAAGAGTAAGATCCCTCGTTTTTCCTTTTTGGTCAATGAGATGCAATGTTCAGAGTGAAAATATGGACACTTGGCGAGGAGACGATCACTCCGAGGGCGAAGATCTATCACAACGAAGAGATCACGTGCATGAGCGTGACGAGTAACGGTCGTCTGCTGGTCACTGGCTCGATGGATCAGTCGCTCAAAGTGTGGGACATCGAAACCGGCTTTCTCACGCAGGTAAGCCGGGATCTTGTTCGCCGCTCGAAGTGAGGAGAGTGAACAGTTCGGCCGCCGACTGTTGCTTCTTCGCCTCGCACGTCCACGCCGCCTCTAGCGCCAACCATATCGTCTCGTCGATTTCTGCGTTCCCTCTCCAACACTCCGCGTAGTGCACGTTTGCGTCGAACTTTGCGCAGCTGCAAATAGTTTGTACAGTCTCGGCTCGTGAGTACTGCGGAAAGGATTGTGTGGACTGCTGGTTCTGTCCGCGAACAAAAGATAGGTAATCAACCGCGACGATGCGCGCGAACTGCTACGGTCAGTGTGCGCTCGTTCAAATGAAAGTATTCAAGCCGATAGTTTTTGCAAGCAATTCGAGTGCTGCAAAATTTTGCGCGCCATGCGACCGTTCTGTTCGTTTGCGTCGACAGCAGTTGTCACTTGTCAACAATCGATGGCCTGTCTTTTGTACGCGGACAGAACGGACAGTGCACGCGCGTCAGTAGTGGCTTTTCCACAGTACCTACGATTGGGACTGTTTTTGCAAAAAGGATCGAAATACGAACCTGCTGCCAAAGATGTGTTGACAGCGTTCCGCTTGTACAGAGCAGCGCAGTCCCCAAGTGTCGCGTATTCGATGATCATTCGCGCCCCCGTCCAGTGATGGACATTTTGACGGTCTTGACAATAAACACTAACACGGAAAGAATTCGCTCCGGTACAGTTATTCAACTGGTCATTCTCGGAGAAACCTGATGTGTGGTTCCGTAGGCAAATCTAACTCACAGCATGACAATTTGCCCGTCACATTTCAGGTTTTGGTCGGGCACGAAGACGCAGTACACTGCTGCGCGATCGCCGATGACGAACGCATCGTAGTGAGTGGCGCCGCAGATAAGATGGTCATGATCTGGGAGGTCGAGACCGGCGACACCTTGCATACACTCGGTGGACACAAGGATTCGACCATTTCGGCAGTTGGAGTCACCAGCGATGGAGCTGTTGCATTTTCTGGTAGAGCCGATACATAGATCGCAGCCGAAGCTGACAGAGGGGATGCCTCCCGTTTTCACAATTTCCCCCAGTTTTGTAGGATTACTATCATGCAGCTCTACTGCATATCTTCAACAGGTTTCGAAATTTCTTCCCCTTCCAAATATATGACTTCCCTTCCCCAGCTCGTCGGTTCTAGCTCCACTTCTGACGAAGATGAATGCTCGACGTTTATCTTGCAGCGGACAAGAACGGCTGGGTGCAAGCGTGGGATGCGGAAAACGGTCGACTGCTCAGCTGCTTCAGCGCCCATCGGCCCGTACTCGAGCTTGTCCCCTCCTTCGACGCAAACCGCATCATCTTGCGACTCGAGGCCTGTCCCCAGTTGCCCATCCTCTGTCTGCACAACACACCTGCTGGACTGCTCTTCAGCCAGCCTGGCCCTAATGACGCCAGACGCCGCTCCACTCGCACTCACAGCATCTCCTCGATCGGAAGTGAGTACTTTCTTCAGTATGGCATTCGGTCCTCCTAGCTAGAATATATGCGGGCACGCTATCCACTAACGCTTCTTTCAGTTCAAAGTGTGTTCAACAGTTGGGTTACCGGCAGTGGCAGCCCAAGTCACTGACCGCACGGCGCGTACAGTAAGTGACGAGATCGTATCAACTGTCCCCATGTTAGCAGTAGTTTAGATCAGCCAATGCTGTGTTCTATGCGCTAGTTCTAGATTACGACCTAATGTCTAGTTTAGAATGTTTAGTTGCAGTTCGTTCACTTAGCCCAACAACGGGCATGATTGACCAACCACGGTGTCGTATCTTGTCATCATGTGCACCACGGCGATGATTTGTCACCCTGAGCTGATTAAACGAAAAAACACGTCAAAATGCTGATGCTTGATTATCGCAAGATTTATGATTACGCAAACGTGATGCGGTTTAAGCTGCATTGGATGACAAGACAAATCATAATAGGGTGGCAAATCGTCGTTATACCTGGAAAACGTCTAACTGTACTGTTCGCAATGACCAGTATCATCTTTGACTACGTCGAACAATGAGCCGTGTTTGCAGGCAACTATAGCGGTAGCAGCGGTCATGGTACGATGCGCGAGCAGCAGGCAATCGGTCAGCCGGTGGCGTCGACGTCGAGCGAGACGCGATCGAGCCCTAAGTTGCCGAACAAGACTCCCGGCAAGCCGGGACCGCTTCTCAAGGCCGGCAAGACGTTCGATAAACTGGAACGGTCGCGTTCTAGAGCGTCCCTCTATGGCGATCCTGTGTCGACGAAAATCTCTACACTTCCCTCCGATGGACCACGTCCACCGCTGGCGACAGCAATCGCCCCTAGAGGAAAAGTACAATCGTCGAATGTTTGCACTGTGTTGTGACGCAAAATCAAGCCAGAAACCTGTGGTACTGTATGAAAATATATTATAGTGCGTACGGCATTCTCCTCGTTACTGTGACCTAACCGCTCGTGAAGCGCTGATACATCAGTTCAGCCATTCCATTCTTGCCATATTATATCGACGTTAGCAAGTGTTGATATAACGAGTAAATGACTTATGTAATGATCAGGAATAACGCTCAAGTCAAAAAAATATAGTTTGCAAGTGAAATTTAATGATGGGAAATTTCGTTACAATCTATTATCAATCTGGAGGACGGTTTGGCTGAAATACAGTACACTTTTACGCCTCGTTATTACCTTTCAAAGATAATTTTCTTGTGCACGCGAAACATAGCCCATGAATTTGCATGCGAAATATGTGTGCGAACACCCAAACAGTCCGAAGAGAATGACTCTGATTGCATTGTGACCATAAGCANCAGCAAATCAGCTGCATGTGCCCGTCCATGCGGTAATCGGCGATCGCCAGTCCAGCTACAGATGACGAAAATTGTTCTTTCAGCAATACTTCGCCCGTTTCCACTGATCGAAAGTCGAGCTAAACAGTCACGCTTACACGTTTTGCAGCGCAAAGTTCTCCCGAACCTTTCCGTTTGTCCACCCGATAGCCATTTCTTTTTCGCCGTCGCCGTCAATGTCGTACATAGCGATGGACACGACGTGATTTTTTGACTGCAAAGGCAATATATGCTGTATTCATGTTGCGAATGAAAGAACTGTATCACTTTGATGCGCCAGATTCGATTGTTGCCCTCGTAAAGGCCGAGAGTGCCATTGGCGAGCGCATACGCAAATTTGTTGCCTTCGCCGAGCCAGCACAGACCGGTGATCGCCTCCGTCTCTGTGATTTCCGCTATTATTTCGTCGCCTTTGAACACTCGAATGTCAAAGTCTTCGGAACCGACGATCAACTGAACATGAGCGATAGGAATGGTGAGCATTTATAGCAGACGAGCTAACCTCAAGTTTGCCGTCTCCGTCATAGTCGCAAAGGCAAAGCGCCGTGACGTTGTCGCCGGTGACTGTCCAAAACGGATCGTGGCCAGTGGCGTCGAAGCCCTGGATAGCGCAGTTGCCGCCGCAGATTGCAATCGGCTGATCGACGCCTCCCAACTGCCCGATCACCAGACAATTGACGCCATCAGGAACCTGAAATCATCGCTGATGGAGCCGTCGGCAGTAAGACTGCAGGACGCACCTCACGATAGAACAAATCAGAGTTGTTGTCCATGTCGTAGGCGAGGACGTGAGTGGGGGTGCCGACGACGACAACGTCGTGCTCATCGGAGGCGACGCGCATTTTCCCGACGGCGACGGCCTTGATGGGCTGGTTGATGTTGAGCAGGGAGACATCGGCGATGTCCGAGGCGAGCAAGCGTCCACCGGTTTCGGCCGACGGTCGATGGGGAGTGTGGACGAAAAGCTTCGAGCTGGCGGTCGCGGCCACCAGCGAAGGGTGGATGCCATCGAATTTTCCCACGCTCACCGTCTTCGGCAGAATCTTGTGGCCGAGTTTTATCGTAAATGCAGCCTTCAAACTCATTCTTTCCGTTCACTAACTTTCAATATCACTATTCCGTTGACTGGAAAGCGGAGCGAGGCCACGCGTATGCTTCGGTCAGTTTTTGCAAGCCGGCGGACGGTGTGTGTGTGTGTGATCGCGTTGCCATGGCAATAACGAACATTTATTTCTGGCAACAGTGGAGGGAAGCGTATCTAACCAGCGCATATGGAGGACGTGCATTATACTCATGAGGTTATATAAGGGTCGAAATGCTATTACAACAAGACAGAGCCTTGAAAATGATACGAAAAAAGTCAATTTACCACCAATAAACAACCACAACAAAGAGAAAAAATCGAAGGGGCTAACAGAAGAATAACGACAGGGCACAATGAAAAAACCTAAGTAACCGCGATTTTATCCCTTCTTTCGCAGTAAAGAAGTACGGTAGAGTTGGAGAGGGTTGTTGGAGGATCCAACAAAAAAAAGAGGGGCAAAGTTCGGGGATGTTGACGTTGGAATAGCGAACAACAAAAAAGCAGACAAATACGCAGATGAAAGGGGTACCGAAAAAAGTCGGAAGGACCGAGTCAGAAAGAACGCACGCGCACGAGTGAGGTGCAGTTCGCAAAATTGTCGCCAGTTCATCATCGATTGGTGCAAAGACCGCAGTGACGCAACAAAACACAAACAGACAACAACAGCAACAACAAAAACAACAACAACAACAATAACGGCGTCGACACAATCGCGCCGACGCATCAGCGTTCAACATGATAAATTACATAAAACCTCTGCAACTGTGTCAATCAGCGGGAGTCGTGTGTCACAGCAATCGCTCGAACAGAAACATACCGCATCATTCTCGTAGTAAGTAAAGGGCAAATTTGCACACGTGGTCTCACTGGCCGTCAATTGTATCTATACACATAGAGGCGGCAGGCGATGATCATCGCGCGAAAACGCCACCGATCATCATATCATCATCGTCATTATCATCACTTATTCCAGAAGCCAACCGCCGACGGATGGGTCGGAACGGTAGTGGTCAACCGAGTGGTCAATCGTGTGGTCATCATTGGGGCGGCGGTGAGTCTCGTCTGACGCACGACATGTTGGTCTACTTGCCGATTGGGCGCGTGGTTCTGCTGGTGGAAGCGGCCGCCCGAGACGTTCATCGAGGGGGCGCTTCGGGGAGAGTGACCGCCGCCTCGATTGGCCCCCGCGCTACCGCCTCGCGATCGTTGCTGCACTTGCTGCGGCATCCCCTATAATCATAGCGTTATTAGCCGAAACCAATTGCTATAGCTGAAATCGCCACTTGCGTTATATCAAGTATGTGAGCGCGTTTGGCTTCAGAATAGTTAATAGTTAATTTGATTTAAATAACCGATTTTATGGTTTTAAATGTAACCAAATTTGATCAGTTTAATACAGCATAATTAAGTTTCAGCATTACGTAGAAGAATTACTTTAGTGCTACGTTCAGTGCGAATTTAGATAGAAAGTATGAAACCGGCCAAATTACTGCTCCTTTCTTTACAAAATTGCGAGTGCATTTGACATTATTCGATTCCTGTCGGCAAATTTAGTATAATTACTAATCACGCCAGATTATTCAAAGCAGCAAACGCAAAAATATACCTGAACGGGTCTGCCGCCCACATTCGCTTGATACTGCTGCAACGCGTCCATGGAAGGCATCTGATTGCGAGTCATCATGGGAAAGCTGCCATAGGGCGGCGCGGGGACCATTGGCGGAACGGGTCGGTAGACGGTGGACATTGGGGGATGTGGAGGAGGCGGCGGAGGCCCGAGGGGCATTCGGTTTCTTGGCAAATTGCCCATGTTCATGGAGCCGCGCGGATGCATCAGGGAGACCTGATGGGGACGAATGGGAGCAGAAGAGGAGAGGGGCGGCGGCGGGCGGATGTGACCGGTGGCTGGTCGAGGCTGAAACGCGATTTTTNCTGAACGCTACACTAAATTTGACGAACCAAATTCGACAGTACAGTCAAATTCAGCTATACCGGTATTTGAGGGACCGATCAAAATTATCGGTATAAGCGAACTTATTTGTATGGGGAGATGCACTTTAGTACCGACAAAAATTACCAGTATAACCGAAACCATTATAAGTGTGTTCCACTGTGCGTCCATGGGCGCCTTGTCACCGACGAAGAAATACCGAGTTCTAATGAAAACGGTGAAATACCTTAGTGAGCGCCTGGTGAATCCAAGGATGCATTTGCGCCTTGCAGTGGCGGTGCATGACGATCTTGACAATCTGCTGAGCTACTACAGGGACGGTGTGCTCGGCGGCTGGAGGGCAAGGAGCTGAAGCGGCCGTCTGAGCGGCGGTCACCGCATCCGACAGCGGGTCGTTCGTCACCGGCGACGCTGAACGACTCGAATCGGCCGAACTTCTTCGCTCGGCCGCCTCCCCTGCCGCCGCACCGTTCGATGTCGGCGTCGGGTCTTCAATATGGACCCCGTCCAAGCAGCTCTCCAACGCGTTTACGTCCTCTGGCAAGTTTTTCGCCTTCGCATCGCTACTCACATCCGATGCGAATTTCTTCTGCGTTCCCGTCGCCGTCCTCATTATCGCTGAAAAGAGCCTTCTTCCAACAACTTTGCTAGGCATCGAGCAAACTTCCAAAACATGCGGGTTTTCTCTAACGCCGAGGTGGAAGCACTAATAATACATTCTTGGTAGTTGTATGACAACGTCAATCCATATTTCTAGAATATTCTTACGTCCAAAGTCTAAAGGCACTCTCATTCCTCAATAGATTACAGCGACTCGTCATCGAAAATGTTTTACGCTTCAGCGCGTGGCAAAGTGATGTCAGGTCACTCGAATCAGACAAATAAAGCCCCTACAGCTTCCAAGACGACTGTCATTCTACTTGACCCAATCTCAGTTCGCAAGCCAAACATCAAACTCACAATTGTGCTGTTTGAACTTGTGGAATGACTCCTTGGTAGCGTTGAGGTAGTAGTTGACAGATCGAACGAATCGCTCGGTCTTCTCAGCGCGTTCTTTCTCGGGCAGCTTGGCGAAGATAAACTCGCCGATAGTCTTGACGTCGTCAACAGACGGCAAATTGCGGACGAACGTGACAATCGCCGGAACCAACGAACGGTAGTTAGTCTGCAAGGCACGCCGTAAGAATCAAAAGCATCAGATATATTCAGAAATTTTCGATCGTTAACAAGAAACCATAGTGATTGAACAAGGCACACTGCTACGGTGTTTTCGCACCGAAAAGTGGGCTCATCTTTGTTAACTACGGTGCATGGCGAGATTTATTGTAATTACAAAAATGCGACTATAAATATACCTTTTGATCAGCAGGTGCCAGCACCATCAGTTCGTCATGCAACGGCTTCAAGTCTTTTTGCGAAACAAGAAAGTTTCCTGCAATAATGGCACCGGTCAACAGATGCAAACTCGCCGGATAATCAAGGAAAACAAATTTTATCTTTTATCATATTCTCAAGCCTCTGTATATAGATAAACTAGAGGCGCAAACTCGTCGGTAGAGATAATAAAAAGTTCTCTCAAAATCGTGAAAGTCTTCTAAGAAAAACCGAATAATTTTCAACAAATCCACTTTGCGCGCGGACGGCATATTAAGCGACCTTAATGGTTGCGGTCTTTTTGTGCACCAACAATATGCTTTTCTGGCGCAAACTTCCTTACGGGATCTTTCATCATAAATCGTCACTTTTGCAAATAAATTTGTCCTCTCTACATTTGATTTGAGCGCCGAGTTGACGAAATTAAACTCAAAGGAGCAGCAATGAAAACAAGACTAGAGAAAACAAACCGAGTAAGGCAGCGACGAGCGCCAGACGATTGGGATGCAAGTCGAATTTGCGACAAACATCATCCAACGCGATTTCGCGAACATCGAGGCGACCTTTGAAAGTCAGTTTCAAGCTGGAGGCAAACATGAAGCGCGGAGGGTCCATAAAGAGGTACTCGGCGCCCTCTGCCAGCAACACATCGAAGTGATTGTCACGCAGAAACGTCATCACCTGAATAATATCCGCACTAGTATCATATACATCAAACGCTATTGCTTCAATCAGCACTTGTGATTAACTGCCGACCACTGGTCCACGCGGACACGTGACGGGTGTGAACGAATTTTCAAGCGTGCGGCAAAGAGCAATTACATCTTATATCTCACAAAATAATGTAACTGTATATTTGCGTGGACCTTAAAATTTATTAGACGCCTACGCTTGAGAATTTGTTCATTCGTGTCGAATCATTATGTGTTTTTATTCTATTCTAAGAAACGACGCTTCTGTTTTACGATCACCTTGGCAACTAGCGGATGGGGGCTATTTTGATCTAATATACAATTTTCTTGACTTTAAAAACAACCTGCGAGACAAAAATTTAAGAAAAAACGTGAGCTTCTCATAGAGTTACTGCTATATAAGAATTGCAGCATTTAATGTGCGCAATCCGGTACAAAAAAGAATTGCACGAAGCACAGATGGCGCAAAGTTACCTCCTGCTTGTGATCGTCCACAGTCTGGAAGACGGTAATGCCGATCTGCATGAGAGCCAACCGGAGGAACGAGCGAAGTCCAGTGGGAGGAATCCAGAGGGACTTGGGCGGAGGAGTGTGGCGACGTCGAATGTGCTGCATAATCTGTTTCGACCTTTCCGCGCAGTCGGCCTGAAACCAATCGTTCATACTTTGCAGTTAAAGGTCACCGGTCAAACTGAACTGCGGTCAGCTCCAGCTGAACGTAATATACCATTTATTCTTTACGGCTACATATGACAAACTGCTAATCTGTGAGTTAATAACAGTATAAACAGATAAGATTCGCAGCCAGCTTGTCATAAGTGACTGAAAAGAATATACGGTGTGTTATATTCGGCTGGATGTGATCGCAGTTTATTTTTAACTGACGCATACACGCCAAAATAATTACCTCAAGCCGTTTCCACTCGGCGTCGCGGTCATGATTAAGAGACCCGTCGAAGACCACCACCAGAGAGACGTTGTGATTGCGTGCGCTCGATGCCAACAACGGCAGAAAGTCCAGAACTCGGTTCCACTGACCTCCGCACGCCCAATCGCTATAGTATCCCCCATATAATCTGCAATCGTTCCTTCGCACTCGCTCAATAATATTCCTATCGAAAGCCTACCGGTCTAGGCAGCATTCACCGTCGATCAGTACGCACGCTTTGCCCGTAGTGCAATCCGGATAATGATGCTAAAACACAGCGACATTTATCAAAGACGATTACGAATTTAAGTTTTAATAAAATTACATGTCGATAAAAAGCCCGAGCGACAAATGGTTTCTAAAGAAAGCAGTGATTTGGTCTTGCTAAAGACACAAACACAGAATAGTCATGTAAAACCGCGAGTATAGCCTTTTACGGGAAAAGTGCAAAAGCCTGACATAATTGTAATCGATAAACGTCAGATGTCTATCCATACCACTCTTTAGTCTGAATTAAACAGCTCGATAAGTCACTTTGAAGTAACTTTCCATAACTGAAAGCCTGGCTCGGCTGAATTGCAATCGATTGCTTGAGCGTATTGTTAAAGTAAACAGACTGTTAAGGGCTGGTTAGAGTTGATTTCACCATGATTAAGCCACTCTGTGCTCTAACGATGATCAGTAGCGCATAAAGTGACTTTGCCATGGTTCAAGTTAACTCTTATCACCTCATTATACAGCAGCATCATGCAACTTACAGGAGGTGCAGCTGGTCGTCGACTAAGCTTGAGCAAGTCCTGAGAAGTACACGTGTCTGGGAACACCTCTTTCACGTATTCCAGAAATTTATCTACGCCTTCAGCTGCCATTTCCAATGGGTGGTTGACCGAAGTTATTTCCGTCCGACTCCCACTGTATTGCCTGAAAACTTGAGTAAATTATGAAAAGTGTTATTCTGTCAGTCTATGGGCTCAAACATGTATCAGCAAGTGATAGGCCCAGTTTTTGCTCATCAAACGTGGCAAATTCGATCTAACTTTTCTAAAACACCTCTACAAAAGTGGTAACTATGGGCGACTAATGACAATTGCTCTGTACGATGGGTACGCGATCACGGACAACATCCTTATTTATATGACAATTTTAGCAACTAGACCTACAACTATGAAGTTTGGCGATATAAGATTTAAAGTTCCTCAAGCTTGCAACCGATTTCGATCCGAACTTTGCATGTCCGGAGTCGAATTCGGAGAAAAATGCTACAAAACAGCAAAACGCATTCACAACAAGAGTCACGTAGCCTGAGAGTCAAGCAAATAATTGCGCGTGGTTGAAAGAAACACACGGAGCGGGTAGAAAATAACAAGAAAGACAAACTCGAGAAAATTTATTAGGCTTCACATTTTGGTGTTCACAAAGTAAAATTCAGCGGGCAGTGCTTCAAGCAGCATACATCTATAGATAAATTATGCTAAATATATTATACAGTTATTCAAGCGAGTCTCTCAGAGACTTCCTGATATTTTCGGCAGTTTTACTGTAATTTTGATTTTTGTATTACATTCGTCGTCCACGCTCCATTCTCAACGAAGCTGTCCACTCCGGAAAGCTTCCTGACCTCCCAAATTCCAAGTTAAATTTCAAGTGAATCAATCAAGCCATCACCTATTGAAGGCGGAAGAGCTCTATAGAATATGGAGCTGAATGTGAAACAGAGCGGGATATCAAGAAGAACACTCAAGATATTCCACAAAAATACACGAAGCGGCGGCATCGTAAAAGTATGTCATGACTTTTAACTTTAATACTGGTCATATTTACATAAATTCATTATTGAGCACGTCGTCTGCTGACGCTGAAGTACACTGATTACTGAGAGTTATTATATTTGTTTTATATATCAAATTTGGTGTATAATATGTAATCTTTATTTTGAATTATAGGTGGTTCGCGAGCATTACCTGCGTAATGACATCCCTTGCGGTTTGCCGAATTGCACGATATGCCCTAGTGCGGAGCGCGGCCTGCTCTCCGACGTAGACAATTCATCCATCTCATCCGTAATCAACGAGCAACATATCATTCTCGTCGACGTGAGCATCCTTTTGCACAAAACGGATGTTCTCGCGGACGACTGTTTTAGGTCACTTCTGAATTCTGAGATTCGTCTTCATAGTCATTAACTGAGTTCTGTCATCTTCAGCAATGTCATCATCGCGCAGACCGCATGGGAAGCGGTGAAACAGAAGAGCCCGCCAGCGTACAAGAAAGTCCATCATCTGGTGTTTCATGAAGAGCGAGGCTTCTTCGTGTTTATGAACGATTTCCACGAAGAGACGTACGCGGCACGCGAGCCGGGTGAATCCGCCGATGGCCGGTGAGCATTGAGATTAGCTGCGCAAGCTGAGTAGCAACTTTGAATGACCTTCTTTGCAGAAATGATAGAGCGCTGCGGAAAACGGCCAAGTTCTTTGTTGATCACCTCGCCGAGCTTGGGTCGCGATCGAAGAAGCTGCCAAAGTTGGTCCTCTTGTGCGACAGTGTTGAAAGTCGCGACCGCGCTCGAGCCGAAGGACTTATCAGCTTTTCTTTCGCCGAATATGTCAAGGGTTCGTTTTTTTCAGATGGTGTTGCTCTTTTAAGTGGACCTCCGATCACCCCTCGCCCTGAGGTGTTACCGTAGATTTGTATTATTATTATTGGCTAGGTGTGACACAGCTGTTTAGCGGTGAGTTATTACTACATGAATTGATAAGATTCTCTACTAGTTGTCATGCGCAGATGAGAACGATTCGAGATAAATCTTCCATAATACGAGGGAATCGGATTTCCTTTATTGGGAAGTTCGCATATTTTACGTGGCTTGCTTGCGAGCTGGCCATACAATAACCAATAATCCATTGCATATTTTCCACCATAACTAAATCATCCAAAAATTACACGCGAGCTGTGAAAAGTCCGCTCATTCCTCTCAGAATATTTCAACGCACCAATTTTTAGGGATAACCAGCAAGCCAGAGCTCGCCGATAAATTGGCAGCGTTCGAATCTCGCGACGAAATCGACCCGAAGACGGGCGCGCCGCGTGGTCGGCTGCTCTTCCCTGAACATCTTTCAGCCGATGAAACTGAGATTGGATTGAAGACGGGCAGATTGAAGAAAGGCAGTTTTCAAGTGAGATCTAGGCTGTTTATTTTTTAGATCGATAGAATGGAGGCGCATCATTTATTCTCAATATTTTTCAATCATTGAGAATATACATAAGATATGCTCCTCAAGGTGTCACTTTTTGCCAAGAGTCATAATTGATTTTTGCGTTCAATAACTGACTATGAACTTTCGCGGCATTTTGCCTCATTCAGTCATCACTTTAATCTTCATGAAAACATTGCAGGTTTCGCGCGACAATTACATGGAAGCGTCCGTTTACGTTGACGATGAAGGTTCTGCGTGGTTCGTGCAAGGATTGCTCAACTGCAACAGAGCCGTGCACGACGACTTGGTCGCAGTGGAATTGCTGCCGGAAGAGGAGTGGTCTTGTCCAGCTCGCTTGCTCAAGGTTCCCTTTCCTTTGCGCCTTTTGAAATACAGTGGAATTCATTTATACCGGCAAGTTTTGACCGGTATAAGCGAAATACAGTGGAATTCACTTATAACGGTTTCGGTAATACCGGTATTTCACTTATAGCAGTAATTTTGATCGGTCCCTTAAGTACCGGTATAAGTGAATTCCACTGTATCGGCTTAACCGAACTTGTTTGTATGGAAAAGTAAGCTTTGGGACTGAAAATCTGGACCGGTATAAACGAAATAGCGTTATAACCGAAACCGCTATAAACGAATTCCACTGTAGAGAGGGATTTTCGGAAAATCCTAGAAATGAAAGTAATCCACGCCGAATGGATAAATTTAGATTCGTGACCAGGAAGAGAGCGGTCCGAATGCAGACGCCGAGTTAGACACTGATGAAGTGAACACTGAAGATTCCGAGAAGGGCGCGCCGAGCAAGAAGCGCAAACGAGACGATTTATTGCCGACTGCTCGCGTTGTGGGCATTATTCGTCGCAACTGGCGACCCTACTGCGGTGTCCTTCTTCCATCCTCTGTACCCGGTTAGTCTTCCATCTATCTTCACGTTCAATTCGCGACACAGCCAATATTTGTTAAAAGGAACTCCGCTTACCTCTTAGCTGAAAGGAATGTACTGTATATTGTTTTCAACTATGTATGACATGTCACTTAGCGGTACATTAATTACAATATAAGCAAATATGTTTCGCAGCTAACTTCTCATAGGTAACTGAAGACAATATACTTTATGTTCCTTTCAGCTAGGAGTCTTCAAAGTTCTTTTATAGTCAGCGTTTCACGAGTTAAACAGAAAATCAATTACGACATCCCGCCGGATTCAGAGCATGCAGGGGTTTTAATACTGCTTTAAATAATAATGAGCTCCGAGCAGTCTATTACACTGCATTAATGCGACATTCGTTTGTATTCGCATTTTCCATGATAAACGTAACAAATATTTGCATTAAATAACCAAGCGGCGCTGATATTTCATTCAGTCAGCAGCTGTGGCACAAACTTAATCACGTTTTTCATTGACAAAACGTATGTTTTAGGCGCTCGGCGTCATCTATTCGCCGCGGCTGAACGTCGAATTCCGCGCATTCGCATCGAAACTCGTCAGGCGGATACGCTCAAAGGACAACGCGTAATCGTTGCAATCGACTCGTGGCCGAGAGATTCCCGCTATCCTTTGGGTAAGTCTAGCTTGTTATTGGACAATTCGTGGGCTTTGTATATATCATTTGCGACGCGATAAGAATTTCATCCCAACCTTTCGTTAACTGTTAATTTATCTTACGATCACCGAGACAGTAAATAATGCCAAGTCTCTAAATTACTGAATTTTAGGCGATGACAAAGAAATTAAAATTCGCTGTCACGGTGGATTCAGTAGTTTTTCGTAAGCATCTCTGCGCTAGAGGCGTGAAGAATAGCAAAGTAATAATGTCATAATCACAATTTTCTTTACATCTCCACTTTGCGCGCACGATGGGGGAACAGTGAATGTATGGGCTAGTCGAAAAATGGGAAGGACAAAATAGTACAGTACGCTTGTTGCGAATTTGGATATAGAGCCGCCTCGCTTCATTTTCCTTATGTGCAGATAATATAAACGTCTGTTTAGGTCACTATGTCCGATCATTGGGCACTCTGGGCGATCGAGCGACGGAGAACGAAGTGCTCCTGCTCGAGCATGACATTCCGCACTACAAGTTCAGTAGCGCCGTGCTCGACTGCTTGCCCGCCGTTCCATGGCGCATCTCGGATGAAGAGCGCACCAAACGCGTTGATCTACGGTTAGATCCAATCAGCAGAGTTTCCGTTGATGGCCGCCCACTGTTTTTTGTTTATATTTCAGCGATTTGGTCATATGCAGTGTCGACCCGCCCGGGTGTACCGATATCGATGACGCTTTGCACTGTCGCTCGTTGGACGATGGATGCTTCGAAGTCGGTGTCCACATCGCTGACGTTTCGCACTTTGTGCGCCCTGGAACCGCCATAGACCTAGTACTGTGCAAAATTCTTGTTCTATTTTACAATTGTATCTTCTTAAACCCTTCCAGTCTTCCACTGCAAAATGCGGCCTATGAAATTTTAAAAGTGTTTGGTGCAAAATCAATAATCGCATTTGATATCGAATTCAATATAACTCAAAAATAAGCTACAATAATTCTTGCTGTAATATGCTACAACGCCGAAGAGACCTGAATATAAGAGAATAATGTCGCATTGTCTTATATCCTAGTATCAATCTGTAATATTTGATGTTCATGAAATAGAATAAGCGTTGCAGGAGGCGGCGGAACGCGGCACTACAGTATACTTGTGCGATCAGCGTATCGACATGGTGCCCGAGTTGCTGTCGTCGAATCTTTGCTCGCTGCGAGGGGGCGAAGAGCGCTATGCCTTCTCGGTCATCTGGAAATTGACTTCAGAGGCCGAGATAGTCGACGTGAAATTTCATAAATCAGTCATCTGCTCTCGAGCGGCGCTGACTTACCAGCAGGCGCAGGATCTAATCGACAATAAAAAGCTCGACGATCCTCTCGCCCAATCTCTCCGCCAGCTCAACAACCTCTCTAAGAAGCTGCGAGAAAGACGTCGAGCTAATGGCGCTCTCACCTTGGCGTCCATGGAAATTAGGTACTCTTTGACATTTCAACCTGTATCGACTTTATTTTTTTGGTTGTTCAATTATGAATTACGCAATTTTTGATAATTATTGATCGTTTTCGGACGCTCCCTCCTTCCGTTATGCGCCAATTGATTGATATTTATGATTGTAATTTTTTTAAACAGAAAGGTCAAAAAGTGATGACTGAATCAGGGTTCAGTGGTCCATATTTCATTTTATTATGTATTGCGCATGTAAATAATGCGATGCGTAACTCTCCATCTGAATAATCTGAAAACGTTAAAGACATATTCCCCTGCGTGATGCGTTTTTGAGCATAAAAAGCCATATAATTTCTCATAGCTACTGCGGCACGTAATATAGGAAAAGCCCATTAGCCTACTGTTGCTTGCAGTTGATTTTCATGCATTAATTGTAGGTTCAACATCGATTCGGAGACGCGCGACCCGATCGCTGTGCAGGAGAAGAAATTTCTGCAGACGAACAACATGGTGGAGGAGTTCATGTTGCTCGCCAACATCTCTGTCGCTCAGAAGATCAACGACGAGTTCCCCGACTGCGCCGTCCTTCGTCGTCACCCCGTTCCCGCTCCCGCAAATTACAAACCTGTTATTCAGGTGAGAACAGTCGTAACCCTGTCTCGTTAAATGGCAGACCAAGTCGAACAACTGGTTTGCTTAAATATGTGCTATTGATGACGGAGCGTCCGAATCTGAATCGGATTTTGCGTCTGTTTTTTCTCTCGAAACGAGCTCTATACAGACAGAGATGTGAAAAGATGATGCTCGTGCTATCACATTGGAATAACAAGATATGGATTTGTATGCGTTCTTGATCATTTTGTGCGCAAAATTCAAGAATGTATAATAATGGTACAATTTCTAGTAACCCAAACATCCAGCGAACTCTTTACTTTCTTCGTGCTTTTAGAGACAGCCTCAACGAAGGCTGATGCAAAATTCGAATTTTTCATCATTGTATGCAAATATTTAAGCCAATTTATCGTTTGACTTGCGTTGCGGGATGCGTTTTGTTCTTGTTCGCAACTCTGCTATTGTCCCCCGGAAGGGAGGGGGCGTGCGTGTGATACAGCCGATCGCGCAAATGGTTCGCGCTGACATCTGTGCCTGATGTTATTTTCGCACCCATTCTACGCTCAATCTGTACCCACTCCGTTTGCTAGCCGGCTGTTCTCTAAGTCTCTTCACCACCACACCAATAGCAAATCCTTCATTTAACTCCCCTCGCACGCTGTTCGCACACCCTAACAACGTGAATTCCCCATGACAAGCGAAAATCGCGACCGTCTTTCAGGCGGCCGAGTCGCGCGGCTTCAAACTGGTAGTGGACAGCGGCAAAGCGATCGCCGAATCGCTCGACCGCGCCACCATCGACGCGAACCCCTTCTTCAACACAATGCTGCGCATTCTGACGACGCGTTGCATGACGCAAGCGGTGTACTTTGCGTCGGGCACGCTGCCCGTCGAACAGTACTATCAC
>NIUQ01001166.1:0-34143 GCA_002796945.1 Plectus sambesii | reverse complement strand
GGAGTGGTCAGACTCGATTTATTGAGCTTTTTGATGGGCGTAAACGTTGATGAGTCGCTCTTTAACCATCTATGGGCGTAAGCGTCGGAACTGGGACTTTTGAACTTTCGATTCTGTCACATTTTAAATCTAGCGGTAATCTTTCGGCGGGTAACCTCTTTCTCCCTTCTTTCGGCCTCCCCCCCCGTCGAGTCGAATAGTGAATGTTATTGCTCTGTTAGCGAAGCGCAGTCTTGTTTGGAGATTGATAGATGGAGTGTGCCGCTGCTATTAAATACATACGAGAAAAGTGGAACAGTACCTCGTCGCTCTCTGTGTTGACGAGGAGCAAGTCGAACGGGACGGCGGCGATCATGTCGATGATGAACCAACCCTTGAAGTAGTGAACGGCAATCTTGCCGGGATGTGAAACGACCTCATCGTTTTCGTTGACGTACGTCGTCCGGAAGTTGATCATAATGTCCACGATGAACATAATGTCCACAATTAGATCTATTATTTCCAACGGCTCCGAAAACCGATTTCGTTCCGTGTTTGATCGAGTACTATTCTAAATAGAGCACAGAGCGTCATTAATTGTACAAAAATTGTTATGTTTAGTGTGAATTTGTTCCCTATATTCGTTACATAATTATGATGTGCATTGCAATGACGAAGATTGTGCGGAGATAATCAGGATAATTCTCAAGCTTTACCTTCAAGAAAGTTTAACTGCCTGTGACACTATGAAACATGAACTATTTGCCGATTACGCTTAAATATTAAATCTCTGCCTACCAAGCAAATTTTTTTAGATTTTAGTTTGGTAGTACTTCGGCCGGTCCGACTCGCACCCATCTCCAGTTCACATTTGAGTATGAGTAAATTTGTTTATTCACTGAACACTGGCACCAAGTCCGCTCAATGAATGTGCCGCATCGTTTTATTGCCACCCCCCCCCCCCCCCCCCCTATTTTCGCACAATTCAACTGCTATTTTTGATTTCTTCATCATACTCTTCCTTCGATTCATGTGCATAACTTGTTAAAATTGACTTCTTGGGCAAAGAGATCTCGGACTTTCTTGTTTACGCTCGCTAACCTTTCCGCAAATCGAATACTTGTGAGCGCTTATTAATTTTAATTTTGGCATTTTAGTGAAAATCCTATTGACCTTTTCATTGCTTTCAAAGTACTGTGAATATTTAACAGCGTAGGTTGACCTTGGAAACCTTTCAGGGAGCAAACGATCACAAATAAGTGGCCTTTCACGCTGATTGCTTTCGGAGAATATGAACCCCATTCAAGTGGCACTAACGATTCTAATTTCAAACTTGATCGACACAGAAAAAAAGCTGCCAATGAATAATGAGAAAAAATTCAGCTATTCGGAATTAATTTGGTTTGGTGACGTTTTTTTCGATTTAGCGATATAAATATTAGACACCGTTAAAAGAATAACATTAGACGAACACAGGTTGATTAGTTATGAGAAAATTTCTCTGTCGTTTTGATTCAAGCTATTGTCCTTGAGCCATATTATGTCAATCTATATTCATAACTGCTGAATTGAGCACGCGCGCTACATCGATAGTGGACTATGCGTCCTCTTGTCAGCGGCCACTACGGAAACTTTGGCATCTGTGCTACTATGCACAGGCACTTGGCACTCGCCCTTATATCGCATCTGGATATAAAACCCCGTGCGTTAATATAAAGCCTCATCATACGCCCTAATTCTGTTCCTCTGTACTACTTAACATGGTTTGAACTTGAGCGCTATCGCTGCGCAGGTTAGGGCGCGCGTGCTAACTTTGTACTAGCGAAATCTCTGTTCCACTGCGGCAATACTGTTGGGAGAAATTCAGCGTTCCAATTTTGCTTGGTAAAGAATTCAATCGAAATTCTCACATCTAATCACCTTATCTATTGAAGTTATGTGATCATTTGTCTGAATGCGGGGCGCCAAAGAACAATTATCTTGTAGGTTTGCGGCTAATGATGGGACGGCCCCACTTTCCTTGATTACTTCCCTCTATGCCTCCATTTGCACCGTCAATACACCGAGCAATTACATATCGGCCCTTCCTGCTATATGCCTTATATATTCCAATCGATAAGCAACAGCGCTAACGTCGAGAAAAATAATATGAGCTCAATGGCCGACCACTTTCCAAGCGCGAAAGAAATGGGGCCACCCATGAAGTGAGCTGGGCATATACGCTCTAATTCGCCCCGAGTACGCATCGGTCGTATTCAATCAAAATACGAACGGAATGAACTCGCATTTATATGCTCAAACGAGGCTATCGCATGTAATTATACATATGCCAGCAAATCAAGATGTTTGCAATGTAAATGAGTTCACACTTGAAATTTCTTCGTCAGTCACAAAGTGGAGAAAGAATATCTTGTCAAGCGGCGTTCATGTCTCGAAGGGCTCAACACTATATGTAAACGAAACAAAGAAAGAGGATGAGCTTTCGCTCGAATTTTGTCGTTCCGAGATCAAAATTTCGTTCTCTTGTTACTGACAAAGAAATTGCAAGTGTAACTCTCTTACAAGAAGAGCCGTCATACTATTTACGTTGCTGAGTTTTGGCTAATGCTAGCAGGAGGAGAATGATCAACGTGTGAAGAGCGCTTGTATTCTAGTGTGTTTCCTATTGTGAAGGGTATGTGTAGTTGCAATTCATTCCCCCGAAGCAGAAATGAGCGTTGGGATATAGGAGTGTATATTCTAAATGGATCACATACGCCAGCAGAGGGGTGACCTTAAAGGTGTACATTATTCTCTTGTTACATGATTGCAGAGTTTCGGATTTATACGACCTTGTTCAAAGGTTGCACGAATGGGTAGAATGAAATGTTTTCAGTTATATATTCCTAAACCTCCAACGGTGCCCATATCCGCGGTGGAAGTGCGTGCTTTCATCATTCTGTTATTTACTAACGCGCTACTGATGAGCGACTTACCTCTCTGAGCAAAAACGCGGCGACATATGGAGTGAATATGGCCGTGTAAATAACAAGCAACAGAATAATCCAGTCCCAAACGGCCTTGAAAGGCGAATAGTGCAATATGGTGCAATGGTGTATCCTCGTCGGTTGCAATTTGTACTCGGGAAGCACGTCAGCACCCAGTGACAGAACCTGAAATCGCAACAAATTAATAACTGATCAAGTATCGATATGGCGCCCTCCCCAGTGATGATTGCGAAACCAGCAAAAACACAGCGCCGCAGGTGAAGAAGCGCTTTTACTTGGTTAAATCGTGGTGAATATATGTTTGCGTTGTTGCGAGTGAGATTGCAAAAGTTCGGCCGGCGAACAAAATAGAAGTAGTTCAGTTGCCAAATAAAGAAACGAAAGGTGCTCGAATCACGACCAGACGCAATATAAGAAGGAAAATGAAGGGTCCTTTTTATGTTAATGTAAAATAATAACTATGACATTTAGAAACCAAGGAGACATCGTCAGTAGGAAACGATCGAAGTCAAAGAGTTCAATTGGAGTTGCTCTGTCGCTAGAAGATGTGGCATAACAAATAGGCGCGCTTTCCACCTTATAGCTTCGATAAAGCGAGTGTCATTCTGATTGTTCGATTGAGAGTTATATTTTACATCACATGCTAAAACTCGTACTTATCAGCGATTCACAGAAGTGACACTTGCTCACTCGATCGCAAGCCATAGAGAGCGGGCCGGCGTATTCTTTTAAGGCCGTCGTCTTTTTGTGACAACGTTCAACCGTATAAAATGCATAGTTGACAACCCCTCGCAAATGCATCAACTCATTGCGTTCAACGCAACTTTGCTCGCTTCGAGGTTAACAAAGTATTCTCTAACGTCATCGACCTCATAAGTACATTCAATAATCCAATTCTGCTTTCAAAAAATTAGTTACTAGTTGTACTGGTTGCGCGATTCGCAATCGATATGAATACGCGACGGACGGCGGTAGTTTGAGTGAGACGTAGATTGAGACGGCTGAGAAAGATATTGAAAAGCGGCAATCATTACATAATTGATGGCATGGTTGGGCGGCTTGTCAACAGAGAGGGTCGGAATGGCGCGCGACATCCGTCTGACGAAGACGGAGGCTCGACGGGCGGCGTCCAACGCGACGGCCGTCTTCCCCTCCTGCGACTGCGACTTCGTCAACAGCAGACGTCGCGGGTTGTCAGTCACGACTGGGCGGTAGAAGCCACTTTGCTCTTCGACCGCTGAATCCTCATCGAGCGGTTCCAGCGTCGGCTCGCGCGCCAGGCAAGCGCGCTGTCTCATTATTCCGCGCATCGGCATCGACATCGTTCGAAGCTCGTGCTGCCCCAGCATGTAGGCCGGATAAGCCAAGTATCGGACTGTGGCGGGGCCGCTTCTGGCCGCGTAAGCAGTGGCAGCGGCGCTCAACGTTCGTGCCAACCACGATACGTCAAATAGTTAACACACCAACGGCAACGAAGAATTCGCCGCACAGCCCGTCGCACGCTTATGTCATGCATAACATAAGTCTCCGGCTATTGCTTCTGACAGCGGTCGAATGCTGCTCAATTTCTCTAAGCATAGCGCTGCATCAAACGGTTAACGCCGCCGCGCTCGCCATATCGAACTGAACGTCTATTCGCTTGTCGCCCTTTATTTTCAAGGGGGTAAATGCGGACTGTTGCGGCTTTATGGCTGCGATCAGCGTTTTCGAATATCAGTCAGTGGAATCCATATGAAGACCATCAACAATGACGCCCATCTCAGCAGTCAAGTGTAGCGCAACAATAGCAATAAATCAGAACTTTGTTCTGGCATTTTATGTGGATCAGAGAAGTGAAGGTAAGTTCATATAAGCGTATATGAGAATTGAGAATGCAGCGCCGTGGTACAAAGAAGGGCTCGGGCCGCGGGCCTTCTCGGCTGACCAGCGAGGAATACAGAACTGAAGCTACTGAGGGCGCGGAGGAAGGACAATCGCAATACCAACAAGCGGACGGACGCGTATCGGTGCAAAATGACACGAATGCGCTGCGATGACGGCGGTCGTTCGGCACCGAGCCGACCGAGGACCAATTTCCCACGGTTTAATGAAACTTAGACCGGACTACAAACGATCATGATTGCGAATTTACCATTGCGTCTTCAGCACCACCCCCCACCCCCTCCTTCCGCGTTTGCTTTCGGCCGTTCTCGGCGCGAACGTTAATCGAAAATGGCAACAGAAGAACACAGCAGATATAGATAGAACAAGAAGGCGGAGTGCAGCGCCGGAATTGATTGCAACTGACTCACGACGCGATTTGCCTGTATATTGCGAACCATCTGAATGTACTTTTTCTCCATTTATTGGGCGCTCTGACCGAGCTCCTCAATAAGTGAGAATGAAAGTGACGAGTCTGCACGGCTTAATGCCTCTCAAGATGTACTCGCTGTACATCTGAAATAGCTTCGTGTGGAGAAAGGAGGAGGTACGCTCATGTTTCTCTTCCCACCCTTCGCGTCCTCCACTTTTCATCTTCTGCGAGACTATTTCCCTGAACATTTTTCCCTTTTTGTCTGGATAATTTGAAATCTTGCGTCGGAGATGGGCGTGAAAAGAGAGGTGCTAAGGCGAGAGAGAATGATTGCACAGCCGTGCGACGGAAGCGCGCGCCAAGACAGAGAAAGGGGATAGCAGCTGGCAGCGTTCCTCATCCGCTCGCGGTTGTCATCGACATCGACCCGACAGGTCGAAGGGAAAAAAGATATCGCTACGAGCACACAGCAATTAGAGATGCAACTGAGCGAGATTATGGGTCGTAAGCGCGAACGACGGGAAAGCGCCCATCGATTGAAGGGGCTAATGGCTGCATGAAAAAGTGTACGGAAGTAGAGCCAACAATCGCGAAAGAGTAAAGAAGAGGAGAAGCGGCTAAGCGGCAGCGAGCCTGCGGCCGACGCGATCACTCGCCCGGGAAAATCGCAGCCGAGACCAGGATGGAACGTCGACGTACAACTGCCGATTTGATGGGCATCGTGGCGTCGTCGGCGCTCGGCGACGATTGAACGACGGTGAGCTGTCGGTCGAATGTGCGACGACCGCCGTGGCGTCCTGTGAGAAGTTACAACGCCCAAATTGCCTTCGCGCCGCTCACTTATTCATAGTACCGCTGACGCATGACAGACTGTTGACGATCGCTACTGTAGATTACCGCAGCGGCGGCGGCGGTGGCGACGGCGGCGGCGGGCTGGCGATTTGGCAGTGCTGCGCGAATTGGCGATGCTGGCGTTGTTCGGGTGGGTCGTTGAGCGCCCGGTTGGACAATGCTTGTCGTTCGGTCAAAGAAGACAAAAACGCGTCGATCGATGGCGGGCGGAAATCGTCGGCAAACTATGGGCGCCAGAGACGGGGCTGCCGGGGCACCGCCGCTGCCGCACCGATTTCTGTCTGCCAGCCAAATAATGCATGCAGAGCAAATGAGCGCACAAAAGCCCCTCTCCTCTCTTTTCCCCATTCGCTGGTCGCGTCGGGGCTTGGCGGCGTATAGCGACGGCTGCCGGCCCGCTGGCGGCTAGCCGCCGACCGCCCCACCATACATTAAATGCATACGCCGCTTCGTGTAGGTTCGATCAATGCTACGCAATGGACGGAAGGGCGCTCAGTCGGTAAGCGGCAAAGCACAGGTGCGAGCTCTCGGCGGGCGCCAACGCCTGCCCCACGCCGCTGGTGGAACAGCCGCGCTACTTTCTTACACAGAGTCATGTCTAAGCCTCGCCAAAAGCGCAATTAACAACTCTCGGCAAGTGCACTCAAGGGCACTTATCAAATGCCCATTCGAACAATCTTTGAAATTAGCGTACACATCGGAGTGCATGTTTCTCAATGATACGAAATGTATACTAACAGAAACTGTAAGGGAAGGCCGACTAGAAAGGCGCAGCGCGATGGAGTGCAGCCGATAGTAAGAGTGCTCCTCTAAAGCTTCTCCGACTAGAAGATGACTAATCCGTTCTTCTGTTTCTAGCGTTGATAAAAAATCATGTAAGAAGAAAAATAGCAGAGGTAGGAATGGTGTGCAGAACGCTTAGAGCTCAACCAAATTAGAAGCGTCATGACGTCGTTTCGAATGCCCTATGATAATCAACTCGCCAAATAGCTAAAAACTGTCACCATTAAAAGTTATATGCCAGGAAATCTGTGGCAATTCGGAAAGGGTTCACAGAATTCACAATTGGCAAAGAAATTCATCGACAAAAGAGACGGAAGTTAAGGAAGAGTCTGACAGTACCTGAAGAATATTTATGCTCAGACCTTGTTAACAGCACATTTAATCACTGGACTCGATAGCCGTGATCCGTTAGTACCGTCACACTGATAAACAGCTTGAATAATCATAAATATGCTCCCGAATGAATAGAATGATTGGGGTAGAAAACAGTGCGAATAGGAAGAGATGTAATAAGGCAGTCTGAGCTTAATATCAGCTCAAAGCACACCCCTAGGCGACCGAGACAGAAGCAAATTTTGGCATTTTAAGTGTGATTAAGACCTTTAGCGCGGCGGCTCGATGAAAGAAGGACGTCTTGCGAGCCGCCAATAGGCTGGAGACAGCTGAAAGTGCGCTGCCGTGCGAGTGCCTCGAGCAGGTCGACGGCAGGCGCGATCGCGTTACGGGCAGTTCCAGCAGCGTCGTCGACGGCGGCGCTCACCAAAAATGCATATCAAATATGTTCCCTAACGACTCACTTGTTGAATGTTTTTGCGCCTCTAGCATGGGGACGAGCAGCTAGTATGCTCATTTTGCTATACACTCCATTATTGAGGCATTAGTCAAGCTGCACTTTTTTTAGCGAATACCGACAAAAGTGAATAAACTGGCACGCAGAGACCGATGTCTTACAAAGAAAACCAAATGCAATAGTAAAGAGCGCAGAAAAAAAAGGGAACACCCCCTTCGACTTCTCGAAAGCTATCTTTATCAAACGGATAGCAAACAATGGGCCAACCTTGTAAGGCGCATCGATGCAGTCGTAAACGACTTCGTTTGACTTTGTGCAGACGCCGACTGGCGTAATCGCAGAACAATAAAGCTCCAAAACACAAAAGAAAAAAGAAAAGTGAAGAGGAGCGAGCGCGCATGAGGACATTCATTCTGTCATTACAGTAAAAAACTTTAATGGCAGCAGTGAACGAAAGGCGAAAAAATCTATCGTCCAGAGAGCAACTAGGAATCACGCGAAAGTTGGCGCATTGTCGTGCCAAGCGCGCCATAAGTGTGACGAATAAGACCCTGTCAGCGTCAACAGTGCCTAACGCGTTCACTCGATTTCCATTCGACCCGCGCCATTTTTCCTTCAATCCGAAACTGAACCGCGTCCGCACAAGGATCGGATCGCATGATGGGCGGATGGAATAGTGGAAGGCCATCTCTTAACATGCGCAAACGATTTAGCGGTGCTGCGGTGATATTGGCTCGGCCGGAAGTTTGAATATTAGTGTTGGAAACTAGTTCGCATGGAAGACAGACATGAAGAAGAGGAACTTCTGTGCGATTCGTCCGCATGCAAGTGCTTCATTATACAAAATAAGCGCCGATTGTTACTTCAACTTGCACAAGCAATGGAGATGGAAAAGAAAGATGCCAGAAGTCCAGCGAGCGATTTGGTGAAATTCGTCCAGCTCGAGAAACGCACGAAATACCATATGCTGCCGTTGTGACTTGTCGTCGATACTTACATTTTTGATGCCTTCGGCGAGGAATACTGACTTGGCTCGAGTGCGCGGAGCATTTTGTGATATGGAAGAGATGGAGGCGCGCGAAAGGCGCGGTAAGTGGTGGTGACCGTCGGGCGGGCGAAGCAGTCCGGCGCCGCTGCGAGTCGGCGACGGTACTTCGATCACGACCGCGACGTGGTCGTCGTCCGCGTCCGTGGCGACGCTCATCGTTGCGGCCCTATAGAGGGCCGGAAGGTGGCGGCCCTAAAGAGGACCAGAACGTGGCCTGCTAATAGCGCGGGGCGGCCGACCAATCCCAAAGCGCGACGACGACAGCGACGACGATGACGACGGAGGCTAGTAGTGCCCCTTCCGGTGTCGTATAACCGACGGACGCCGTCGACTAACGGCAGCGGACCGAACTGAATCGACGGCGGCGGCGGCGGCGGCGACGACGGAGGCTCGCAACACGGCGGCGACGGCGGCACTCATCGAGCCGTAGCACTTGCGCGCCCGCGAGCGGCGTCGGAGGCGGTCCGACCGACAGGCGGATGGGCCGCGGCGGCGTCGGCGCTCCTGCTCGCGCAGCAGCAGTACGTAGCAGTCGCACAGCAGCGACGCACTCTGCCTCTGGCCCGTCACAAATCAGCAGCAACGCCGCAACGCCGCACTCCAGCCAACACGTCGTTGCTTTTCTCGCATCAGCCTACATTCTTCTTCGTTTTCTGCTGCTCGATCGGCTCGCGCGGCCTACATTTTGAGCAATTCGCGAGCCTTCATGCAAAGTCAGCATTTCGCTAACTTAAAATCTGGCACCATTAAGGCGACTCCGCTGCCTATAAACTTTATAAACATACCAGCTAGCCTAACGCACGTGGACGCGATTTTAAACGCAACTCCTAAACAACTAATCTAACAGCTCGTCCGCCAGCCTCAGTCGGAATTTAAGTCATCTCTTTCATAAACAATCGAACCGCAAGCTCATTCTTACTGCAGGCCATACTTTCCACTATTAACCTAATTTTTTCTCAGGCAACGCATTACAGCGACTAGCCGATCGCGAAGCCGACCAGTTCGTAGATGCCGCATAATGCCGCAATCGTGTGGCCGCTGGTCCAACGAGCCTATGCATAGCTGATCGCGCAATATCCTAACGATCATATCTTGATGCCTAAAGACAATGACAGCGAGTTAGTCGTAGGCCCTAAACCTATGTCGGCAATTGCTGGAATGCAAAAAGCTATCACGAAAAAATTAACACCGACTAGGCTTACAGGCAGCGCCATTAATACAAAGCAATGCCTAATTTTAAATCTAAAAAATTCTGAACCATTCACTCTCTCAGGCCACGGCCGCTGCTCTACCAAAGTATCTGCCTTTGTCATGAGAATGACGCGAATGCGACAGAAACGCGCCGATGACGGACGAAGAAGACGAAGAAATTAACTCAATCATGGCACGCTACAAAATACCATTGCACTCTATTTGACGTCGCCTAAAGCGAAGCGGAAGCCTATAGCGCGTCGCACGGTAGCCGACCAGCAGAGCAGCAAAGCATTGATGAAGACGTGAGCGCTAGTTGGGTCGTCAGTCGTCGCGGATGTCGCGGATGAGCTTTGAAGCAGCCGGGTAAGCGAGCGGCGGTGGTCGGGTGCCGACGGAGACGTCGCGAGAGATGAGAAAGGGGGAGGGATGGCGGCGGCGGCGGCGGCGGCGGCGGCGCGGCAATGAGCGAACGCGACGTCCGACAACGATGCCCCATTCCTGCCGCACGCGTCATCAAGCAGAATCGTCCAAGACAGCCCGGCCCCATCCCTGCGCCCGTCCGCTGCCCGCCACACACGAACGGATGGAACTCGCCGCCGGCCTAGCCGCGCCATGCACCTATGTTCTCTCTTCATCCAGCGCAGCACCGCATTATCCCGCTCGCCCTTATTCATAGGCGGTCGTGTTCATATCGAGGAATACTTATTCCGCCCGTTTGGCGCTACCTTTCAGACAAATTAACACAAGCGTACGCCGCAGACGGAAACCTGTCGAAATTGACACCACAGGAAAGGGTCTTTGAGTTCGTTTCCTCCTCCAGGAAGCCGACCGGACTAGTGTCCACATTGGACACGTGCTCAGAAAATGTGTCGCGTGCTAATTCACTGAACATTATTTCGATGACTCATGTAAGCCATATTGGGCCTTAACGTTAAACATGTATAAGAACTTGGTATAAATAGCAAAACAGCGCAACAATAACATAACCTCCTCTCCTTCTCGCCGATAGCCTCGCGCTACCAGTCATTTACATTTTCCCTTTAGTCCCATTCAAAAGCGTGACTGCCAGTCATAAACAATCATGAGCGATCGAAGTTTAAAATGTAGGATAGAGAAAAAATACTCATAGAGTAATGAGTTCTTCGACAATTGATCCACTCTCCTTTCTCGCATCAACTATACTGGTTGGCAATAAACTCGCTTTATGGTAGAAAAAAGGCATCCGCTACTACTGTAGAGTAAACACATTGCTAGAAGCTGCCACAGCATAGTCATCTATTGTACAGGAATTGCTTGACTAGTTAAATGAAACGCAAAGCAAGCTGACTTCAAAGATTGAGTAGAACATGAAACTGTAAGTTATTAGCCTTGTCGGGTCAATCAAGTAACGGTAGTGATGAATGACTATGGACACTGATAGTCGATCAAAGAGTATGATAGTGAGGGTTAGTTTGATAAGGAAATTGCGATGTGGTCGCATGAAGCGAGATGCTGTAGTTTTTCGCTCGAGAGGGGATATGATATCAATAGATTATCACCAGGGAGGATGGTGATCAGCCAGAGTGTTAATTTGTTAGTTTACATTGTGGACGCGCGAGGCGCGACGACTGATCGGCCGGACGCCTTGGCTGCTCGTGGATCGACGCTGGTGGAGGGCGGAGGCGGCGGGGGCGAAGGAGAGGGAAGGGACGCCGCCGGCGTTGGAGGACGAGCCGGTCCCGCCATCGGCGCCAAACACTGCAGTCTTCATGCTCGAGCTGGTCGACCATGCATGCGCCACTGAACAATAGAACACGTTTGCCGCTATTGGCCGCGCATCCAGGCACACACAGATCTCTCGCCGCGGTCGCCAAAGGCTTAGCAGAGCCCTCCTGCTGACGGGTAGACTGGCGCTAACGGCATTGCGGCAGATGGACCGAGAACAGCGAACGACGCCGCCGCCGCGCCGGCTGAATAATGCATGATATTCGAGTTAAAGCACGCTTCAGCCGGCCGCTGCCTCGTGCCGCTTCAACCGCGGCCAGCCTCCAGTCTACGGCTAATCAAACAAATCGCCACTCTCTTCAGCTCGTCGGCGACGATGCACCAAGGAAGGCGCCGTCCGCGATCTTGGCGCGAGTAGCCTATAGAGGAGCGCTCCACCCGCACCAATGGAAACCGACCCGAGCCGACTTGGAGCGGAGCGCCAGCAGACGAAGACCCCGTAGCGAGTTCGGATTGGTAGTGAGAGACGCGGACCGCAGCGGAGCGCTAATGAATTCGCCGTCCAGTGGCCGACTCGAAGACGACCCGGGCGGTCGTCAGGGGAGACCGACCGACCGACGAGTGCTCGAGTCGGCAACGACGAGCGGCGAGGTAGAAGCGCTTCCGAACGGCCGGGGTGTACGCACAAACTTTGAGGAACGAGCGACCGTACAGGCGCTATTCACAAGGTTCCAGCCGTTTGCGCGCCAGTTTTAGCAGTATTATGTATGATATTGGTATAGTGAGCAGTTCATAGGAGCGACAAGAAAAAATGAAATCTCTAACGTTAATAATTGAATAATTATCAGAAAATAGTACTACTGTATCGAATGCAGCGGCAGACGCGCATGAGAGGGATGGATAATGTCGTAGATCTGACGCGGCGGCACTCTCGGTTCGTTCTAAGGCAAGTTACGTACGTACGCCCAGACCCACTCAGAAGCGCTAACTTTTGCCGTGCTCAAGAAGGTAGCGTGCGGTTAGATTGCTAGTCACCGCAAACAAGAAGTATTTTGCAGGTGGGCATGCACGAAGGAGCGGGAAGCGGGACACTTGCCTCGATAGGGTTCGGGCGCGGATACGCCGACGCCATCGCAATCGGATGGAAGCGGCGGCGGCGGCGGCGGCGGCGGCGGCGGCGGCCGATGGGGCCGGTGGGCGTCGACGAGCCTCCACCGCCTTCTCACCAATGCTCAGCCCCGTGTTGCAGCGCCCTTCCGCGCAACCAAAACAAATACATTTAAAAAAGTGTACTACTGCACGTAATTAGAATCATACAGCAGCGCGTAGAGAAGTGACACTTTACTATGCTTACTAGGCACCAGTTGCCATTGGATACCAAAGACTACGCGAACGCGAACTGTAGCTAATAGTGGAGGAACAGTGTAGCAAACTTCAATACTGGACGTCTGAAATGACTATCGCAGGCTCGAACTCACAAGAAACAAAAGCATGGATGCGGTCCTAAATGCCAAGGAGCGACGTACTAAAGTCAGATTTTATAAAATTTTTAAATAATTAAAATATTGTTTTTACTCCAAACTCGCCCATAATTCCAAGCTTACCATTTACCACTCAAATGAACCTCACTACGTAGATACATTGTTCGTCATTTTTTTCTAAGACGATGATTCCCTATTGTCCTCGCGTGCAAATTTCATCTGAAGATGTCAGATGAAAATCATCTAATATTTCTGCAAGCATTTTTTGCCGACGCCCCTCAGACTTCCTACGAACACGGAAGCTCGAAGTAACAGCTCGCAGTAGAGCACAGAAGAGTTGACTGTTTATTGTATGGGGGTACTTGGAGCGGCGAAGCAGATGACGGCGGGACGAACGGGGAGCGACTTACATTCTGCGTTTTCTTGATGCGGTCGTGCGCGGCGGCTGAGGCGGCGTAGAGCGCCGAGCCGATGCCGCTGCGAATATTCGAAGCCGAATCGCGCCGCTGCGACGACCGTCGACGATCGCCGTCGTCTCCGCCGACCAGTGCCGCGTGGGACGGACTCGAATCGGAGGTTGTCACCCACACGCCGCGCTTCAGTCGCGCCAGCATCGGTCAACACAACTGCATTCATAGTAAACAGTTTCTTCGTACGATGATCGCGAAACTTTGACAGCAGATCAGCGAGTACATCTTTCCTGATTCCTAATCTATGTCGTCTACTTTGGTAGCACCTGATCAGAGGGGCTCATATTATCGGTTTCCGTTATTTGCGCCTTTCTCACACGCGGTGTGAACTCATTAGAACTCCCACACAATTCAGTCGTCAAATATCCGACCGATGTTCAGTGTAAATTTAAATATTGTTTCTCAAAGAGTTTGTACTATGCGTCAAAATGTAGAGGCGTCTTTCATGCCCACTACTATACGATATAAGGTAATCTACCCGATAATAGAGCACAGTGATTGACGTGCGCTACCAATTCAAAAAGCGTTTCCATAAGCCGCTTGAATTAAGCATTATTTTTGATCTCGTATCACATCGTCGGCCCGAACTGATATTATCGTCAATTTGATTGACAGGGAACCTAGCCGGCGCTTTCGTTATAGTAACGAACAATAAAAAATTGATATCGTGAGGGGAACAGAGCGCGCTAGCCTCTACGGATCGACAAAATCTAAACGCGTTCGCTGCGCAAAAATCTGTTGTAATCTATCAATACAAAAAGCGCACGCTTCCTGGCAGCGGCAAGGCTGCGTCACGGGTTACGAACGAGAAGACGGCTGCAAGTCGCCTCAGAGATTCGCCAGAGGGTCAATGAACGCTAAATTTGAGCTCGCGGCGGTGAAAAGTTAAAAGTATCACTTTTGCGTCCGGGTAGGTTAACTGGCCAAATCGGATCGTTTTTACCTCAGACCTACGTCACCAGTGACGCAACTCAGCCGACGGTCAGAAAAATCTATCTCTTGGTCCTATGCAAATGCTGGCTTAGCGGCAAAGCTTAGGCCGCTCGCGAAAAAGCAGAAGGCGCTACCACCGCGCCATCGCCCGCAGAATCGGGCGGCAGATGGGCGAGTGGGACACCACGGCGGGCCCACCAGCGCTCCCGATCGCGGCGGGCCAACGAAGAACAGGCGGTGTCGTCAAGACCGATGAGCTCGGTCGGACGGGGAACAGCGGTCTGAGCCATTCAGCGGTCTCGGCATAGGGCGACCACCATCACCGCCCGACGCGCCGCGCTCGGCGGGCCTTCTGACGCCAAGGAGCTAAGTGATTTCTCACGGCGATCACCAACTTCTTGCAAGTGATTAAGCGGCCACCCGAGTTCGCCTCTACGACCGAGCCTACTCCCACAGCAAGGAGGGAGTGTTTCTCTTGAGGAATTCAGCATCCTTACTGATATGTAATTAATCAGGCGCTGAAAAATCAACTCGCCATTTTTCGCAGAAATTTAAACAGTCCTTTTCAAAGGAACATTGACAATAAAACACGAAGCATTGCTCGAGCTGAGCATAGCTGCAGAGCTACTTCTCTCACCTACCGCATTCTTCTGTACGGTAATATTACTGGAAACGACAATGCCACAACCTCGTTAATTAATTAATCAGATCAAAATATTCGACTCGGATCACTCCATGAGTAACAAAAGCGCGGATAGAAAACAAAAACTTCCGATTCTCTACTGCTCAATACAATGGGATACTAGGAAAATAGCAGCAGCGTCGCTAACCAGCTTACTCAACACAGCATCCATGCTAATGCTTTTGCACACAAAGAGAATTATTCGGCAATTACAGTATGATCGGAAGCAGCGAGTCAAAGGAGGGATTCTAAATTGATTTGCAATTATTCGCAAACCTTACTCGTTAGCCAGCGACGGGGTCGAATCGTNTCGCATCGCCGTTGGAAGTTTGTCTAGAAAGCCGCTGATAATAGTCTATCCTGTTCAGTTAATCAGTTAGCGAGACGCAGAGAGCAGAGTCACAACAGCAGCAGCAGCAGCAGCAGCAGCTAGTCTAATAGCAGCTGAAAGGCTTTGAAAAGATTACGTCGAAATGCAAGTGGCTTATATTAGTTGAATACAGTAATCAATACGGGGAGTCTACTGAGCAGCTCAAATGAGCAATAGCCATTGACCGCTATGCGAATCGATATACAATTGAAACAGACATGGATAAAGGTGAGAAAAAGACGCTCCAATTTGTTAAACTTGTCAAATTTATGGTCATCTAGGTTGGATTCCAGAGAGCCATTTGAGCAAAGGCAAATTAGCAGCTAATCGGGTAAGAGACAATTTGAACAAATAGACGATCGGTCCGATGAACAGCCTCGTCGAGTCAATTAGCTCGTTCGCAGAGTGAAATTTGAATACACCGCACGCATCCATAGCTTAGTGATCGAATAGCAAAGCAATAGGGCGCAAAAGGGTCGAATATGTCACTGAATTGAGCCGACCGAAAGTTACAAAATTTCTATACCATGCAGGTAATGATAGAGCGCTCATTGATTTCATTGGCTGTCGTCCTAATTGGCTATCGAGTGTTAGGCGTTAGAAGTTAGACTAGCACTATGAGTTTCAAATGGCACTCCGCCTGAAGAAGGCAACAATGTGGGTGGCAAAGATGAACGCGATTTGCCAAATTGAGCATTCGAGTGAGCAGAACGGTGGAAAATCGGCCAGACGAATCAGACGAGCAGGCGCGCTCTTGTCAAAATCAATTGACTCGTGACATGTGGTCTGTCTGTGAGCGAGCTGGAGGCGCGGTCGCCGACTGGGCGGGATCTCGGATCAACCACGTCCGGTTGGTCGATTCGATTCGAAGCGATTCGACGGGGGGCCGGCAGGAAGGTGGCAGCAGCAACCCGAGCGAGCCGCGCCGCGCCGCTGCTGATCATACAAGGCATACACACACACAGAGACGCACACGCAAGCCGGCTGACTGAACGCAGATGGCGAAGGCTCGACGGCCGGCATAAATACGGGTCGTCGGCGGTCTGGGGCAGGCCGCAGCGTCCGACGGCGCGGCTGCCCGAGACCGAAGGCGTCCGGCGCTCCCGCCGCGGACCATAATGAATGGATCAGCGGGTAGCACGACCGCCGCCATCCTCCGATCGGACGAAGACGTCCGCGCGCCATTGGCGCTCCCACAACCCTCGTCCAATGCATAAGGTCCAATACCTTCTGTACGTAGACGAATCGCCTCGGCGACGACGTACGACCGATGACGATCGACACGGGCCGTCGCCGCCCCCATCTCAGTCAATAATCCGTCGCGCAAGATATGTTACTGTCAGCATTAATTATCGCGCTCTTCGACGTTCTTCAGTGCTTACTTTACTACGTCAGCGACTGAGGGAAAGAGAGAGAGAGAGAGAGAGAGAGAGAGAGGCAAGGCAGTAAAAATAGAGAGAAGAAGACGTCTCGAGCTGAGGAGAGGGCTACTAAAATGGTCTCAGCGAGTAACACCAACCAATTTTAGAGTCCCAACATGGGTCTATTTCATAATAACAACTACATTTAGTTGAAGGCTGCTTCAAGGCAAAAAATTCGGCAAAGATTATCATCTTTTATCCCTCTTCTGCTGCCTCTCCGCTCGTTCTCGTGCTCGGTACTCGATATCGAGCTAGCCATGAGAAGCGCACAAATTGCAATTTTATGCATATAAACATGCGTGATAAACGGCAGTCATGATACTTTGCAAGTCCGATCAATAGTGGAAGAGGAGAATTAAAATATCGATTGCGTCTAGTACATCGTGTGCTGAAACGATGCAGAATTTTTCACTTTTGATCGAAGCCGTTCAGGGCATTTGAGTGAGCAAATGACAAAGTGAAGCAAGAAGGAAAACGACGGCATCAAATGGCGCGTAATAGTCAGTCATCGATCAAGGATGCAACCGCGTTACGGGCAAGCGCAACCCCTCCCTCCACGAGTTGGATATTGTTTTTTTGAAGATGACTGTGCTCTGAAAACGAAGGACACGCGCGTGCGCCCACTCGAAACACATAACCCAGTCAAAGCTGCAACGACAATATCTCCGACTGCGCGCAATAAATGGTAAGCAAGAACGAAGAAGTATGCGGAGATAACTACGCGTTCGGTTTCAGTCACAGAACGCTGAAGGAGGCTGCGCGCGACAGCTACCTAAAATTGTTCTATATCTACGAAGCGCATGCGGCTGAACACGGATGGGTGCAGTGCGTGACTGGTGAGAACAAGTCTGCAATTTTAACAAAAAATAACACAAAGAAATATGCGCTGTCCGCGATAGCCTTCCAATTATCAATTTATCACTTAATAAGTTGTTTTAAATTATTGAAAGTATAAGTTAAATGAAGCGAGCAGAGCAAGCCATCGTAACACTATTGCAGCTTGAACAAGAGTGAGTTTGACAGGGGGGCAAATATAATCCTCGAAATGAGCGATGCAAAGGACAAAAAATGAATTTACCGCAGCGAACTTCTCGCCAATGTTGAAGCGGGTGTGATCTTTCTTGTCGGTGGAATCCTGCTTGTGCATACTGCCGGAAGCGTGATCGGGCGCCAGCGAAGTACTGCCTGTGGTGCTGAAGATCCTCGGCCTGAAGCGACGCAGTCTGATAACTGCTTATATGACACGAGCAAGCAGGCATATACATTGCTTCGATCCTACCGTTACAATAGCATGGGCATATTTGTGATGGNTGAAGCGACGCAGTCTGATAACTGCTTATACGACACGAGCAAGCAGGCATATACATTGCTTCGATCCTACCGTTACAATAGCATGGGCATATTTGTGATGGTGGCTCAGAAGCAGAGGTAGACACAGGTCGGCGCCTGGAAGGGGGTGGTAGCCGAATATCTGCGGGCGTCCGCTCCCATCATACTCCTCCCCCCCCCGCACACCCATCTCTAGTCGGAGGTCCACTTCGACGCGCGGGGATACTTTCCGGGGGTCGGCGCCTCTCGGATTCATTCGAGGTACGCATAGTTGCAATTTTATCGCAAGCTTTATCAGTGCAACGCAAGCCTAATATTTGCAACCCGTTGCACTTTTTTTCATAGAAAGTAGAAAAATTCATTTTAAAAAATTGAGATCACCTGTTACGTAATTTACACGCAGTTTATCAAACAAGAATATTGGGTAGCTTAGCTATTCACACCACTTAATGGCAAAGTGAGAGTGTTTCATGAAATTGTACGCAAATGGCTCATAGATCAAGACTGATGCAAATGCATATGATGAATAACGTAATGAAGAGCCCACCCATGTAAATAACGAGTAACGTCGCTAGAATTCATGATGCTCTGCTTTAGTAAGCAGCCAACAAATTAAAAGCGAGTCTCAAGAAAAATTGACGCCGCTGACAACATTTTGACAAATGGCTTTGCGCCAATAAACGAACAGCCCGGCCACATTTCGTGCTCAGCTGACTACCGCCGGATTTTCTGCATGAGTGAGGAGATATCCCAGAAGCATTTGATGCGATACGCTCTGCATTAGGAAGCACATTCCCTCAATGAAAAGCAATTGCTAACGTTCCTCACTTATAAAGCGGTCAGCTCGCTGGGCTGGGGAGGTGGGGAGGTTTACTCTTGTGACATGCATAATCGCTTTAATTTCAGTTGTCAGTTAATTGGGCTCCACTGCTACATTTTTTTGGCAAATAGCCATTTGCCTCTCCATCCGATAGCATTGCGAGTAATCTAGGTGGCAGATAGTTAACAGTGGCGTCACTAAGAGTGTCAACCGGTCCACTGAGGTTTTCAGCGGAAGTGAACAAGGAAACAGATGTTTTGGGACGGTTCAAAACGTCAAGTCCAAGCGAAAATAATGAGATTTTAAATTGGATGCGTTCATTCAACAATGATATTATACATGTGCACATCGCGTCCCAGTCTGTGGATGCATGTCGTGTGATGCCTAGATATTTGGAGCAAATTCCAAGAAGCAAAGTTACGAGCTAGTCAGCGCCTGGGGCAGCGCTATCCTCGGACTCATAAATGGCAGCAAGTGGGGTATGAAGTGCGTGCTTTATAGGTGTCGGGGAAATTTTATGGAGATGATCCGGCGCCTACGCCCTTGGAACCCTTTGAGGATATAAACATGTGTAAGAGCCACGGTCACCCTATCGATAAGCAAATTTCTAAATTTAACGCAAAATTGAGTTTTATGAGGTGGTCGCTGTGCGCTGCTTTCATCGTTTCTCTACTGACGCGCTGGTAGCGATTTATGAATGAGACAAAGGGAAATTAAAGAGTGATAGATGGTGGCTGACTCACTCAAACCAATCGACGTCCTCTCCGACAGAGCCCGTTTTTCGACGCAATGTGGCGGCATATACGGCTGGGGATCCGATGTATTCAGCCGTCACCAACGTCATTGAGGCCGATAAATTCCGCTGCGCAGTCAGCATTTTAATCGGCAGTGGCAGTGGCGCAGCAGCGCCAGCAACAGAATGAGGCATTAAGGAGACGCCACTATTTGGCTATGATCGAAGCCAACTTAGCACGCAGCGAGTCATTATTTTTCCTCGCGCTTATTGAAGATAATCCTCGCTCGCACTCAAATGTTTGCAAGAAAATACTGGCGACTTGAAAGAGAAGGTTTCAGCGCTTGAAATTTGTCACTCCAAGTTCTTCGCATACGCCCAAAATGAAGTCTTCTATGGCCGACTCTTTCTCTATTTAAAATTGTTCCAGCATTTTCATACTTTTGGCCACATTGGTTCCTCTCTTTCAAAGTGTTATTTCAGTGAAGCATTGAAATTTGAAGATGCGACTTGTGAAAAACCAAAAGTTTCTGCCGGTCGCGAAGGCGCTAATTTGGGGGCGGGCGCAGACACTACGCGGAAACGAGTGTAGCCCACAAATCTTGGTCGACTATCAGATGGTAACACGCGAGGAGAGAAAAAGGCATCCGGCCCTCCTCCTCTAACCCGATCGCACACAAGAACTACGCGTCGACGGGACGAGGCGAGTGACGGGCTGTCGAGCAGCAGTCGATTCGGGGCGAACACGAAGCGCTCCCAAGCGGCGGTCAGCGTCGCCGTCTTCGAAGTAGCGGCGCGACACTGGTCGAGTTTAGCGGCGTCACGCCGCGTAGTCGCCCGGCCGCCCGGATCCACATTCAACTCGCTCCGCTCCATCTTATCCACTTCTGGGCGTATTAGTGCCCGGACGGTAATATTGCGCAAATCAGCCATCACGGCAGCACTTAGAACATCCATTTCTCTTCAGCGATGGCAGCCGGGCCACATGCGGATTTTTCTGCCGTCGGAAGCGCCGTACACTAATTAACCCCCCCCCCTTCGTCCATCCTTTTCTCTAAGTCCATCCCATTCTGTCATTCTGTCATATCCTTTGCGTCCATCCCGTTCGGCTGAATGTTTTCAACAACGTGCGAATATTGTACGCCCACTTTTGTACATAGAGAGTGGAAATACGGTAGCATTGTCCGTCAGAATTCTCGTTGAGACTCAGAACGTTGCTATCCTCATCCCCTCTTACATGAAGGCCATCTATCCTTACAAACTCTAACAGCGAACATTGGAAGATGTCACGAGGAGAGTAAAGTAAATGTGAGCGACCCAACTGAAACATAATCTATAAAGAGTGCTTGCTGCGCTTTTCTTTTCATCTTGTCCCGTCATCCTCAACTTACACCAAATTTTAACTAAGGTCAGTTGCGCCGACGGTGAGTCCTCCTTAAGGATGTCGGCCGGTTGGACGATAGCTTCATGGAACAACTCATCACTTTCCCTCTTTTCTCACTAACTGCCCTCATCCTCAATTGCAATAGCGATGATAGCATATCGAGCATACTGCCACAATATTACTTCTGTCTGTAAGTTCAGCGCAAGTGCAATAAAATAACGAATATTGAGTGAAGCGAGACCTTTAGAGAGAGAGATAAGGAATGAGGCTGACGCTAAGCTAATGAACGAAAAGAGGCGAAACTTTTCGAAAAGACAACGATGTATTGGAAGAAATAATCGTCGTGAAGTAGGAAAATATTTAAAGTTGTCGAACTTTGAGAGCAGTGACAACTGCTGTCGAACATTTGAAGGGTTAGTTTGGCAAAAATTGTGAGCATTTGTCGCCGAGAACGCAAGCGCGTTAAATTCTACGCAGCATCACGTTGTTAAACGCGAACAGTTGCTAATTCGTGCATAATGCATGAATTTTTCACCAACGCATTGTCACTAACCGACGTAGCCATCTCGACAGGAGAGGCGCGCACGCCAACGAGAAATCAACCAGCTACTTCCTCATTTATTCTGCTTTACTTGGAGGCAAATAAAAAATGAAAAGGTCGCTTTTATGTTACTATACATTCTGGTAAGTGTAGAATTTCGAGAAGTCGGCGGCGAATTTCACCTTGATAATCTCGAGGTTAATTTCTTGCTGCATCTTAGTTTTTCTATGTAAATATACTGTGATTTCATAGTAGAGTAGATGTGGGCACGAGCGGAATGGGGTGTTTACTCGAAGACGCCCTCAGTGCGCATGAATGAAAATATTTCAATGTGGTCACTTGTAGCCAGCGCAATGGAAAATGATATTAGATAGAATGGTCTACTTGTTAAAGTTGATACCTAGATTTAGCCCCGAGTGCGTACACGCGCTCATGCTTGCAGTCAAGTATTTTTTAAATAAATATATATATTTGTGACGAACCTGTGAAAAGGCGGAAAATCTCCATGGTCAACGCCGAGATGAACGTCGACAGGCGTGGGATAGGGCAAACAGGATAAACTGGGCGAAATCTGCCGACTGAGCGGTTGATGCTGCGCGTACTTGCGGTCTACTCCGCCCGTCATCGTCGACGAGTTCATATTGAAACCTGCAGTCAGCAATGACGTCTCTGCTTCTCCATAGCCCTCATTCTCCGTAGTAATTTCGGGCACTTGCAGCACCAGTCCTGCAATAAAACACACTCTTTTCGCATTTCAACAGATTCATTAATACAGGCTCTCCATTTATCTTTAAGGATTTTCGCAAGTAGTTTTTCTTAAGAGTTGAAGAATTCACTCTTATCATGTTCAAACAAACAGTATTTATTTAACAATCGTCTAAAAATCTGCATTACTTCACGTGTAAAAGAGTAATCTGCACCAACAAGGCGGCGATGCAGGCTGATTACAAAAGACTTGACGTTGCCGAAATATTAGACAAATTTTCAATAGCTGATCAATTTAGAAAGCTGCAGTATTAGTAATAGTGAAAGCAGCAAATTCGTGATATACGCACAATATGCTTTTGTAATGGTAAAAATAAAATAAATGGAGCGCGCGTTAGGAACTGAGAGAAATGCTCGTTTACTGACAACACAACGCTCACTCATCGAGCAACTGACAACTGTGGCAACGAACAGATGTAAAACTCTGTCAATTTACGGCATGGAAAGCAAACTTTCCAGGCAACGAGGTAATAATCGGACCATTTTAGCTGATCATTGAGCACAAAGTTCTAACCTTCAGCATAATCGAGAAACAAAAATGAATTTAATTTTTCTACGCCACCTATCCTTGTCTCTTGAAGACGACGCAACAATTTGCTTTACTCATTCAAGGCGTACAACTCCTGCTATAAAATAATCCTCCACAACGCCCTGTTCTCAAACAAGACCATAGATTAAACGACTAATGTTCTTCACCTCAACTGCGTCGGTGATGATCACATTTGACAAATAATTTGTTCTCCCCCCCCCCCCACAGAATCAGTCGTTCGCAATGAATCGAATATGAACTGGCGCTCGCTTAGGTTTTTATGGGCTGGACATAAGCCTTGGATTAGGTTGAGCGACAGGGCTGGTGAATCTCAGCTGGGCCGATCACACCTGGCGCGAGCAATGCCGCCGAGCCACAGCGCGCAGACGGGGGGAATGCGGGCGATGCGCCGCCGTTTCACACTCGGCCAAGAAGCGCAGCGAAATGGCGCCGTAACGAGACAGAAAGGGATGAGTCGAGGGCGGCGACGACCCGACCAGAGGCGAGTCAGATAGACTTGGCGGTGGCGGCCGTCGACAGAGGCCGGACCGCTTCGACGCCCGCTGAAACTAAGCGACAGGCCAGGCTAAATTCGATCGCTTGATAGAAGGTTGGCCGGCCATACCGCGATTACCGCGATCGCCGCCTATAGACGCACCGGTCCGTGCGAATCGTCAGCGACGACGCGAGCGCTAGCGTCCCCTACTTTCAATTGCTAACCACATTCTGTGAGCATCACACTGCTGGACCAATGAAACGCGAGACCCCTGCTAAGCCCGCAGAAGAACGGCCTACAGGAAACGACGTCAGAGGCCGCCAGAAGCGGCCAGAGGCGGCCATGGGGGGTGGGGGGCGAGCGTTTATACCAGAGTTCGGCAAAGGAAGGTGCGGAGGAGAAATTCGATCTCCTTCGGTTGTGGCAAAGATTGTAGTATACTTTGAAGTATACAGTGAACAGAATTGCGCTTTGTTTAGGCCGCCTGTGAGAGCGTTGCACGCGCGGGGATGCGCGTATCCTCTCAGGGGATGTCCGCTGGTCGCCTCTGCTACACGCATCATAAATTCATAGCGCATCAAGGCAATTATATTTCACTGAAGCGCGACCTAAACCTTCGACTCAGCCAATGAAGAGCTGCAACTTTTAACACTTATCTCGGCATATTTTGCGCTCTATCAACGATCGCTACTTACAGAGCCTAATCTTTGTCAACAATATTTCGTATCGCGTCGAGCAAAACGTAAACGTTCTGAACAACTTCGGCAGTTCACTCGACTAAAGGCTTTTCTTTGAAGGGGGAATACAAGGGGAAAGGGAGTAGTGGACGCGAGTTACTTGTTCTCTCGTCTGCTCCCTAAACGCGTACTTTCGAACGCAACGTTCACTCAAAAATGCGTCCTGAACACGATAGCTAATGCTTCCTTCCGTTCATATCGCGATGCGTAAAAGTTTTTAGATGGAGTTCATTAAGCAAAGACGCAGTCTAGTATGCACTTCGATTAATATGTGAGATTTAAGCGGGCCCAGTTTCTAGTTCAATCTTCAAATGCTATAGGGGGTTAACACGTAGTTATTGGCACATTGGATAAGAAAGTTAACACTCAAATTGCACAGTGGACAAAGCTCTTCGAGCAAAAATATTTACATTACATAATTGTACTATACAAGCTACAAACACAAAGATAAACAAGAGAGCCAATATAGTTTACGTAAGAAAATGAGCCTGAGCCACTTGCCTGTATCAAGCGATGAGGCCTTGCGAAGGGTCTCCATGCGGAAGACAGTGTTGGGCGATAAGCGCAGCGGACGATTTCGATCGCCGACCGACGCTTGTTCACCTTCTAGAAAATCGTTCATTACACAAGAGAGATTCTCTCAGAAAGTATTATTAGACAAAGTCTGATAGAGCAGCAATATATTCCGGCCTCACCAACAACGACTTTAGGCGAAGCTCGCATCGGTTTAAAAAGCCGTCTCTATGGAGCGAGTTGTTAAGAATCTAGTTCAAATCAACAGAACTGATTCACTAATTAACTATTTGCTAGTTCTTCAAACAAAGTACAGGGTCGTCTACGACGGTATGTGGGGCTTTGGTTTCCTCTCATTTATTTGATCAAATGAGAGGATGATCAATTTTATCACAAGACAGTAAACGTGAAATTTTACTGCATTAAGTTGTGGCAGTTTTTTGTTTGGAAACTCTGATAAATAAAGCGTCAACTCGAAAGCAGCAGAGTTATATAGAATGACCACACTACTGCGTCTTCACTTGTACATAAGCAATGTAACAATGTTTGCAAGGCTCTTTCGAGGCGAAAATCGCACGAGTTTGTGTGATAAAAAATGTTTCAACTTGTGCATTTACTTCATGAAACTGTGATTTCAATTGCTCTCTAGTAAATGCTTTATTTATCAGATAGTTCATAAAAAATTTGTAAAACTTGACAAAGTACAATTTTATTGATTTATATATTTTGCAAATTAATTATTTCAGATCGGTTGACAGCTGCGGAAATTCGCAAGACAATTTTATAAACTTTGTAAACCATGATACTACAGGAATGTTGATATACATGTTGATACTACAGGAATTTTGAAATTCGGCTGCTTTACAAAGTAATACTACAGATCTCATACTTATTTTTCTGCCAATCAAAAAATACGTTAGACTCGTTGTCGGCTCAAAATTAAGGCGCGAAAGCTGGCGACGTGCCCGTCTGTGCGTTTAATGCGAACACAGCGTGACGGGGAGGGGAGGATTGACGAGGGAGGGATGGTCGTCGTTCTGAACGAGGCGAATAAGCGTAGCCGGACAGGCGTACCGGGCCGGCAGGAGGTCGACGCGGCGATGAGCATCGACGCAATCATCTGCCGGATGCCGCGGTTGGATCACCACACTCACGCTAACAAGCCGTCAGCGACTCTGCCCTCCTTGTCTGCCTGATTATTTCGACGCTCAGAGTGACACTTCTACTTCCGTCCCGCACCGTCACGCATTCCCAACTCCAACCGACTTTCAGCGCACTTCTCTCACACTAATCATTTTCTTCTTCCAAAAATAAGCAAGCAGTAAAGGGACGGTTTCATATTTTGATAGCAAACTAACGCCATGAAAAAGCAAAGATAACAAGAGGATCGACGTTCTTTGGAAATTGACATAGTATTAGAAAAAAGTATGATTAGCTTATCATTTATTCATTTGCTAACTGCACGCATGTATGGAAGATGGTTATGAAGCACTAAATCGGTGAAAATAATTTCGAATTTAAGAAATGCTTCCTAAGAACAAAGAGTACGGATTGCTCGCGGCGCCTCAGCGGACATCGGGTGTAGAACCGCGGCAGAGCAACATATCTTATGCTGAGCGTGGAATGTATAAATTTGGCTAATTGGGATGATGATGACAAGAGAAGACGATCAACAGAGGAAGCGGAAGAGAGGCTTACCTTGGTCGCTGTGCATTCTGTCGGACACGGGAAGCAGCTGTTGGGAGCACTCGCTCGCCAGAGGATTGTTCATTGAGGCCAGGTGTTCTGCGCCCGCATCGTGCAGCGACGCCACCCCTTCGCGAGGTGAGCCGTCCTGCGTCAAACTCTCTGCAAGTCATTTTTTGCAAGAAAACCTAATTTTGCTCGCCAAAATGTTCTTCACGCCGTTGCCACAGTTCTCAGCCGTTCTACTGATAGTGCTGATATTTGTTCGCTAAGAATCGATCGCATATCGCGCAAACAGTATTTTATTACCAGTTTTTTCAGCCCTCCAAAGCGCTCAGAAAACAAAAATTTAACTCTGGGTTCAGTCGAATAAATGTCGTAATTGCAAACTGCTGAACGCGAGATGATTGGTTATGCGCGCGAATATTCTTCACATTATGTCACTACTGACCGCTCACCACATTCTCGCAGTTTTGGCTACAACATCCACGAATGCAACAGCTCAATAGTTTGCTATAACCAAATTAGTTGAATGAAAATTAAGTCCTGTCTCAATGGTCGAATACAACAATCATTTCGAAATATAGAACAGAAAAAAAATTACCGGAAAGTCATTTTAATTTTCAGCAACACTCAAATAGTTCTTTACAGTTTGAAGATGAACATCTTATACATTGTTGAGACACATTTTGTATTTACAATTTCATGTAATTCGGTTGATTGATTGAAATGTTAGGAGCGAAAATCAGTGAGACAGGACTTACTGTCATTCTGTAAATGTATTGTAGCAACAAAGGTCTAAGTCGAGCAGCAACTACGGTCTTTCAAGTATAAGCGCATTTGTTGCCCGACAGCGCAAGTGGAAGCTAACGAAGAGAATATAGCGAGACTCTAGCCGGCAGGCGCACACTCAACTTCTCTGACAGCGCAGCAACAAGCGCGTGAACATGGGATAACGAGATTCAGACAAATTAGCAGAGGCTATGAGCATCAACAGGTAGCAGCTATCCAGTGCTCAGCGTTGATGCGAGATAGAACAGCACGGCCGGCAGCGGTTTTCCACGAGAGTTCCTCGTCGATGGATTATGCATTTGACTCGGGCAAGAGTTGCGAGCAGCGAACGGGTGAACGGCTGGTTGAGCAATGAATGATGATGTCTCGGCATCGACGCCAGCGGTGGTCGTGCTTCGGATGCCTACGGCCAGCGGTCCAATCGAATCGACCGACAAGGCACCCATCATCACCGTCAGCACGCCCTGCCACCAATCACGCACGTACGTTCATCGGTGCTCGGCTGGACGGCGGGTCTTCGGACCCCGTACGGCAATCGACGCGAACGCAACAGAAACACGCCGGCCTATCGCAATTGCCACAACCCGCGTGTATGTACCAGCGTACACTACCATTTATCGACAAGCGGGCATTCATTCCACTCGTCTGTTATCCGCCTCCTCTTAGGACTCCTCTCCAACCGTTCTTAGCGCTATAGACCACTTACGCACGAAGAAATGTAATACTCGCACCTGCCAGCAGCGCTACGAGGAGGTTCGAGCTCGCGTGCGCATAATCGAGCAAATATGGATTAGTAAGCGGTCTCTGGTCAGTCAGAGTTATGACCAAATACCCCATTCCAACTAAAGAAGCAACAGACAGATATATGCCCTCGCAAAAATGAACATAACAAGCCAAACTACCGAAATAGGCTGCATGATACATTTGACTGGGTAAACTTGAATAACCTGAAGAGATATGTCCCGTTTCTACTGACAGTTCCTACGCGCAGGCGCTGAAAAGCGCCATCGACAACATTCGCGCTTATTGTATCGTTTAGTCTGCATAGACAAAAGGGCCCCGAAAAAGTTCGCTAAGCGAATCGACGCCGTCTCGCGTCACTTAGAGTAGAGTTTCTGTTTTATGCCGGCCGAAAGAAGGTCCGGTAGCCAGCAGCCACAGGCAAACGACCGAGTCGTCTCGTCAATAAGCCAATCGATATGCGATAAGAACAGAGGCAAAATGAGCGGCTGACTAGCGCCATCGCTTGATGTGCCATATCCATTTACAACAGCACTTGCGCGCTTGACCTCCGTGTTCTGATTGAACTGGCAGCATCTATCGATGACCGCGCCCCTATCGGTGGGTCGGCTGAATTTACCGCATATCGACATTCGGAACATCCAAAAGGAAGCAGCTATGGTCAATTTTGTCTTTTTATTACCGCTAATCAGTTGGAACATAATGAGCTCTAGATCAGAACACGATCTTAATCATAATCATAGGATTTTAAGGAACAATCATTGATGCTGCTATGTATGGAACAAGTTGGAGCGAGTCGTTAAAGGTGGGATGAAAAGCGAAAAATATAATGTGCTCCATCTCGATTAAATCCACTGTAGAGATGATAAAGTAGAGGCGCTACCTTTTAGTTTTCAATCAAGAAAAAAAGACAGGCTTATTTTAGCAGCGTTCATCGTAACATCCTTCAATCAGAGAAGTATGCAGCCTATTAGTGCTCTTTAATGTTCTATGAAAACGCTGCGCCATGCATCTTTAGCACTTATTGCACCCGACACCGTAGCTTAGGCGCAAGTGGCGCTTAAATTAAGCTCACACATCGCCCAAGTGTGTCCCGCTTGCGCGCTTTGGCGTCCAAAAATCCCAAAAGTACACAGCCGGAGAGCCGTCGGTTCGCGTCTTATCTCTTTGGCGGCGGACGGCGCGACTCAAATGATGTTCTCGACCGCAGCCTAATTGACTCCGACCACGTCACGTATGGATTCAGAGGTCTCCAGTGTTCTCACATCGGGGACGAACTGACACCGACTCGCTGGTGATCGTCTGTCGAACATGAAATGAGATCGACCAACGAGGTCTTCTTTCGTTTTAAGTACACAGCGCACACAAGCATTGCGTACTCATGAACAACTTCCGGCTTCTTTAATGGAAATTAAATTAGCCTGCCGTATATTCAGACATAGTAACATAGGACCTGTTAGGACTGTAACAATTGTGAAACGCTGCCTCTACTTAACGCACTACAGTAACTAATTAACTTGAGGGCTCGAGTGTGGGTGCTATCAAAGCATTTTGGCCCACATCAGCCGCAACGTTCACTACGTATGGTTGACAAAACGAGAGCTTACGGAGTGGAGTTTTCCTCGGAGCTGTGAAGACTCTGTTAGAAAAAACCTGTTCCCCATTACTTTTCATATAATTATAGAATGTATAACGAAGCCTCAATATATTACGTACAATTTTCATGAGAATATTGGCAAAAGAAATTTCACCGAACCAACTCTGCACAGTCCTTGAGACTATATTGTTCTCGCAGGTTAGTAAGAATGACATTTTCTCTCATGAATGCTCCATTGGCAACAAACAAAATTAAACTTGCGCCAATCGTTTTATTTTCTTCAAGACATTCTTAGCTATAGCCAGTTATAAAAAAGACTGAGGCGTCATAATGAATAATAGAAATGTTTGAGAGCTTATATACAACTAGAGCTCATAAACTTCATTAGCTGGCTACGCGCGTTTAGCATTAACAGTCATATGATATTTTCGCGTAAAGTATAATCAGTTTTGCAGCTGTTAGATAGGGGATACACAGAATCTAATCCCAAACGCATTACGCGCAGTGTCAAGCGACAGGGGCTTACTGCTTAGACTAACACCTGCTCTGTTCGCACCATTTCCAGAGCTGATCATATTGACAAATATCAATGCTCACTTCCAAAGAATTACTTTCAAAGAATTTGCTCACCAATGCCAATAGACACTGTAATAGGCGCATAAGGAGCAGACATCGTAGGTTACATTACTAAATACCGACGCGTCCCCCTAGCTTACGGTATTTCAAAGCCGAGCGCGCGCGCGCACACGGCGCTCAAAGCAGAGCACGCTAAACTAATATATTGCTGCTTGGAGCAGCTGCGGATAGAGGCAAAAGGATAAAGAGAACGAAGTTTGCGCCTGGACTGTCGATGGCCGCGAGCGACTGGTGGCTGGTGTCCCACCGCTTTACGAGGAGGATGCCCGTCCCCGCAGACTGGTCGGGCGTATCGACACGCATCGATTATGGACAAAATTAAGTATGACGCCGTCGCCTGCAATCGGCCACTCGGCCGACCGAAGCACCTCTGCTTGTTGAGAAAATGTTTCAGCCCAAAGCCACGTCTCTTGGAAGCATGGCGCGTGTTTTCCCACGTTTTTCAAGACTCAAAAAAGTTACATCTGCCTCATTGACAATAGAAAAATTATTCAAGAATATCATTTCTAAGAAGTGTTCAAGTGACCAAAAAGTTGAGCTGAGGTATNAGCTCAAAAAAGTTACATCTGCCTCACTGACGATAGAAAAATTATTCTAGAATATCATTTCTAAAAAGTGTTCAACTGACCAAAAAGTTGGGCTGAAGTATGATCCCGTCAAGAACAGGTCTGTTATTTACCTGATACTCAGCTGTTATTCGGTATCATGATGCAGTATATCTGTAAATTATGAGTAACTTCTAGGTAAAACGTATGATCCCGCAGCAGCAAGGCTATGTCTCGATATCAATTATTTGTAATATATAATGCTCGAATAAAATAAAGCCTCAGCCCTAATTTAAATTGTGACTGATTTTGCACCTGTTTTAGCCTTCCTCGACACTTCCTTCGCCGCCGATGGAATCAGCCGTCAAATACTTAAAAATTAGAAAATTTTATAAAATCGGTGAGTTGAATTGAACTTAGAAGTTCAATTAAAGTACACGTATTAAAACCAGAAGATCGTATCGCCGTGAATGAATGGTTCCTGTTTGAGGAGATATATTAATTGCAAAGGATCAATTTTATGTAATTAATTGCTAAACGCTCCCGACTCAACTCGGATTACTGCAGCGTTTGGTTGAAAAGTTTGCGCATTGCCTTATCATCAATATATTGGCGTAGTAGTGATACACTAAACGATGTGAAAATTTTCTGATTTACTTATATACATATATATATCGTACGTAAACTGCGAGCCAAGATGAATGAGCGAATTCAAAAGCGTAGACGTAACAGCAAATCTAATAAATTGACTCGCGCCAAAGAAGAAGAAAGTTGTACCGGAGGAGTTGCTGAAATATGCGCACGTATGCTACATGATAATAAGAAGCAGCGCTCCCTAACAGTTCCCTTAATTTTCCAATTAGCATAGAAGAAATTTGAGTTTCTGAAAACAATCAATGGTCGGCAGAGAAACAATTATCTTCAATGACGTCAACAAAGGATATTATTGTTGCTAATATATAACTGCCTATCAGTTTCAAATTGTGTGTCACTGTTCGGAAGAATATGTCCTCATTCGAATAATATTTCATTCAAAGCAGCGCTATCTCAAACAACCTGTGGCTTAAAAAAGTTGTCTAGTTCGTAAGCTCCTAAACACTTTCAAAACTAAAAATGCGCGATATTTGAAAGTGTACCTCCGTCCGATTTTTGAAGAGCCACATACAGCAGATTTTTCTACTCTACAATGAGGAAAACCCGTTGGTGCATGTCGAACAAAAAAAACGTAATTGAATATATTACGAGTGTGATCAACTCGAAATGACGCATCTAATGTGAGTATTAAGCGAAATCGTTCTTCCGTTCCCAAAATGAACAGTGAATGAGCAATAGTAAAACTTGTGCGATCCGCTTCCTCCTCTCAAAATGATTCCGACCTCTAATACCGCTTTTTGTACAACTTATGGTTAAGCCGAGAAGAGAGAGCGGTTGAGGATAACCTATAGACCCTATCGAATTGATCAATGCATTACGGCGCTCTGAAAATAGGGCGATGAACCAAAAGTTGCTTCTGGCGAAAATTGTGCCATAGCGCGAGATATTTAAAGCTTTTTGAAAAGTTTATACGATCTCCTCGAGTAGGCAGGCTGCAAATAGCTAAGAGGGTGGGATAGCTTAAGGCTCGCGATTGAAATGAAAGACCGAAGAGCCGGTAGATTGAACCTATCGAATCGCACAGCCAGTGCGGCAGAGAGTGAGAGAGAGACAACGAAAGTCGATCGGCGCAATGTTCACGGACACAAGTGAGTGTGGCGCGATTGAAACATCAATAATTGTCGCAGACGAACGACGGGCGACGACACGGCCGCGCAGAGAACGCACGAAAAGCGAGTAATCCCCGCTGCATTTAATGAATGCGAGAAACAGGCACGCACGATCGACAAACGCATACGTACGCTTTCGGTTGGCTCGGATTTCTTCAACTTTCTAGCGGGCGCATTCTGCTACCCCCCCCCCTCCCCACGTATGTCTTGTGTCGGAATAAGCTCCTTTAAGTGGGTCGAAGGCATGCAAGGGTTTACCATTCGCTACTCCAGCTATATGCAGTCCACAGGTCGGCGTGTCCCTCTGCATGGATACCGCATGAATTCCCCAATCTACGCAAAAATATATTATGGGGCGTAGACCGCAAGCATTTGCCGCTGCTGCACACAACAGAAGATCGCGCAATTCCTAGAACTTTCGGTCAAGGTTGCAGAATGTTATGAGGCAGGACGCGCGTTCTCCCATCCCGCATCTCCTATTGTGCTGTTCAAACAATTCTCACGCTGAATTCAATCTGTTGACGCCTGTAGGCTGCATGGCAGATCATCTAACGCCGTTGCAGAAAGACGATCGATTCGGCAGCGAATATTGTCAAAATGAAAGCGATGAAGCATGAGCAAAGCGCGCGCAATATTGAGGGACGCAGAGTATGTTGAACCATCTCATTCATCTCAGCAGGGGCTAAGCGCAATTCTTCGACTGCGGCTAACGTATGAGCTGTAAGTGAGACGTTCAAAGTAAGCGTGCACCGGTAGAATTTTCAAATGAAGCCTTGACTGCCCTCCGATCATGAAATGCGCGTCGCAGCGGCCATCAAAGTCTAATGAACCTTTCTCCTGCCTGTCCGTCTCCCAGTGACGCAGATCATTGGTTTTGCAACAGCGATCCAAGTCTCAGCCCGAAGTGCCACTATTTGAAAATTCTGATCCAAATTCCATTGCGCCGTTAAACAGTAAAGCCAGCAAAGGTTTTAAGTGATGCGCAACTATCATTCCGTCTAGTTAGAGGATGGGAAAAAAGAAAATATTGGAGAGATATTTTCAGATTTGGTTGTCTGTGGCGCGCATCCCCAGTTGCAGAGCCCACAGGAAAGTACGATCAATCGCTAACGACGCTAGCCCACGCGTAATCAGCGGTTGTATGTCGCCCACTCGCGAAGCACGCACGCCTTGTCGACACATACCGGTTCGGATTTCAGGCAAAACTTTCTCATGTCGCTCCGCCTTTTGATGACGCACATCTTCGGACGGTATACACGCGGCGGAAGTGGACTGAGTTCGAGTGGTGGTATTTTTGACTTTACCGCGGGTTGATCTTCGTTTAGAGCCGAAACTGAACGATGACGCCTGCCGGCCGAATGTGGAGAGTATGCGGCTATAACGGAGGTGGAACATAATATGTAACACACAATAAATAAAGTTTTAATTATTGTTATTATTAGAAAAGAGACGTAGGAAGAGAGGCGTCTGTTGAACATCCGACGCATTGTCAAGGTACCAAATCTAAGGAAGCGTCAAAATATGAAATCTAAAAAGATGCAACAAAGTC
>NIUQ01001165.1:0-40816 GCA_002796945.1 Plectus sambesii | reverse complement strand
GTGAAGGACAGCGATGACATACGCGTCTTCGGACAGGACGGGAAGTCTAGAAACTGAAGACTGGACGGCTAGGATTGCGAAATAAGCAGGGACGAGTCCTAACTTATCCACTTCCCTGACCGTCTTTAAGAAAGGGATTCTCGTCAGGTTTTCAAACGCCATCCCGTGCCGCGGATTCCAAAAATCAAGAGTAGGCATAATTATCATCGGCGATAAAGTTTGTCTTAAAACTACAAGCCATCTATTAATTTGTATGCTAATTTTAATCCAGTCGCAACTTAAATCTTCTACTGTGAAATAAAAAGAGCTTAACTGAAAGTTTTAAAGATGTGTCAGTGAATAAGTGATACTAAGAGTTTTAAAAATACTGTTATCAATAGTAACAAGATGCTTGAATAATGCATTTCAGATTGTTGCCCAGGTGATAAAACTTGATCTGGAAAGCTTATTTTGGTAACGCACCATTTTCAAGATGGGAAACCAATGATATACTAACTCGCTTTTTTGCGCGATGACTAACAAAAATTAGTCGATCAGCGATCCCTAACTATAAAATGTCAGCATGCAATGCTTAATTTATAATTGATAATGATTAGATAATAAGGATTTGTACTCAGTTTTTGGGATTCAAGGCAATCCTATGCGACGGTTGTGTTCTACTAATTTTTCGTCAAAAGATGGTGCGAGAATATGGAGCTGTACACGGGGCCTATAGGATAAAGTTGGTACCTTACATATCTCTGCATGTTAGTGTAGGTAGGCTCAGACACGTTTGCATTCCTATTTAGTCTTTAGCTCTTTGACAGAATTACGTTTAAAATGTCGCAAGAACATTTCCACAAAGCTTTGCTACTAATGCAACTGCAAATAGTGCAGAGTTGGTGGACTATACTATGGCTGTACCCTACCGCGTATCCCACTGTTACAGCATTGCAGTAATTTGTTGAAATAAGTTGGGAACATCTCACTGCCCTCTTATCGAAATTAGTAACAGGGCCCTGCTATCTACGTCTATCAGAAGATGCTGCACGAGCAATCCTATATAATAATTCAAAAATAAGGACAAAGGTAATTGAAAAAAAAGTGGGACAGATTACGTACAAGAAGTTCTGCAACAAACCAGCAGTCATATTTTGATGATATGGATGTAATAAAGTTGGCTTGATACGTTGGACGTTCAAAATTTCTTACAATCCATCAATACATATCGGAATACAAATTCTTGTTAAGAGAGGAGAAGATCGCGGGAACTTTGAACATCAGACAATAACTATATGTAGCCGTTAAGGCTGCTAGGTTGAAACTCGCGCTCAGCATGATTCACATAGCAAACCATTGAGCGCGCCTAGAGTTAAACTATAAGAGCTATAGCGACAGCCAAGTTTGTGCGATAGGCTTGAATATCGGACGCGGAGTAGTTATTTTACACAGTACCATGCTATATAATTTTATTAGCGCTTGCATAAAAGTTAGCTATAAGTAAATGGGAAAAACGTTTCCTAACAATATTTGAGCACCTAGCCTTAGTAACTCATGGGAATAAAGCTCGCTGCGAAATTTGACCAGTAATATTTGAAACAGAAGCTCGAGTGCTGCGCGCTAGGGACTCTATTTGAAATATCCATAGACGACTTATGTTGTTAAGTCGTCTGTGGGCAGCAATAAGGTCACTTGTCTGAGGCATCCATCCGGCCATCGTGATGCCTCCAGCCCGCCCGTCGCGTCAACAATGCCGGCCGGTGACGGGCAGTGTTTGTGGTTGTGCACAGCCGCCCGCCCGTCCTTGTCAAAGCGTCGATTAGTGTGCGTTTGTCCGTCATGCGACGCGCACGCCGGCCCACGTCCGCCGACGGTAACCGGAGCGCCGATGGCGCATTAGATGATCGTCCCCTTCTCCTATTCTCGGTTCTCTTCCGACGTGTCCTCTTTTGTGCGGGCGACATCAACAGAACAGACATATAGCATGAGGGTACGCCAGCCGAAAAACTTTTTCCCCCCGTATCATTTCAACTTTTTTTCACGAAAATCTTTTTTGGCACACAAATAACACGCTTCTCACTAATACCAGCCGATTTTCGCCGAGTATTAAATTTTCTAGGAAATCTTTCATTTGTTGCAGTCGCAGTGTATGTAAAGCTATCACGTAGTGTACAAATGTGCTAATGCCGGAGGTGGGCGAAAATCCGACGACTGCATTTGAAATGATAACTGTTGAGGAGGTGAATCTTTTTATAGTATGTTGAGGCTGCTAAAGGAGTGAAGTAATTCTCAAGATACTTGACACCATTTGAAGCAATGGGTTGAACGTTACAACATGGGTTTCCCAAATAATGCCGAAAATATTTACTCAATTTACAATGAATGCATCGGCCGTTTGGATCTGCGGCCAAAATCGTCCTCCAAGCGATCAACAGCAAACCCCAGACACCCAAAGTGGCACTAGTTAAGCCGATGAGCGTAAGCTGACCGAGAGGAAGAGTATCCTCCTCCCAGACACCCTACTTGCAGCCCCAGGCATCGACCGATGCTCAACTTTGCTAAGAGACAGAGCACTTGTATCATTTCTTTGACAACACGTACGTTCCATAGCTGAGCTCTACCCTAAAGGCCCTTCTGCACAATATGAAAGAGTCTTTGTAATAATCCAAAATTTTTAATTTGTAATAGTAAGCAGATTTTTCAACCGTAAACTGTGCTTTGTACGCACATATCTAATTTAAGCGATGAGGCATTGGCTTGGCATTGCATTAATCAAAAATTGCATTTATCGTATTGGGTAGCAATATTTAAGATATGCTGCATTAACTTCAAAGAACTTCCCTAAAAGCTGATATTACACCTGCAGATGAATTAGACTTCTTAAAATAAAGATCACCTGCCATTGAAAATCCTCAGTATTCTTGCTCCTAAGTAGAAACTGACTCCATTCTCAGGTAGTAAGTTTTAAATATACAGTACAGTGGTACTTGAATAATTTCAGCTTCTCGGGCGCAAGCCAATAGCTGCAAATATCCAGAACCTGCAAATATCCGGGTGCAATTTCACGAGCAAGTTCTCCTGTACTAGCTGTTGAAAAATGTGTCTTTGAGCAGCGATAAGATGACGTATTGGGGAGTGTTTACGCATCACCAATCTGCCGTACGCCCTGCGGAACCGGATGAGAGGAATGCAATCACTGAGAAATACTTTCGCATTGAAAGTTTCTTTAGTTGAAAAAATCAAACATTGTCCCAAGATTTTTGCGAATTTCCAATGTGTATGATAAAGTAATTTTTTTCAACTAAGGTTTCATGTGATATTAGTTTCCTTAGTGAGCGCGAATATGAGCACACGAATTTTAAGGTGAGTTCGAGTTGTCTCTGCCTCAAAAAACCTTGCGCACCCTCTTTTCTGATTAGTTATTCATGCACGTGAACACATGATATCACTTGGCACTGCGTAGATGATGATTCAGTTAGTATGGCGGCGTTTCATTATCTTATCACTTTCAACAGTCAGCTCGACGGTACTATGCAGAGTCGTTAAACTATAGTGGATCAAGTGTAATAAGAGACACTCATACCGCGTCTTTTCCGTCATTACCAGCGCGATTGAAGTGACTGGTACAAAGACATAACTGAAGGCATTTCTTTTTTGCCAGATTCTTTGTTAGATCATTCAGAAAATGGCTGCTCATCCTCTAGGCGTTATAACAATGCAGCCGGGTAAGCTTTTGTGCGCTATTTGATGATTTGAAAAGCAAAAATTTCCTCTTGCTCTTTGGATGTTTGATAATTTTTCATATATTCATTTATGTAAATGTCAGTTGTGCCCGCCACATAATTCCCTGGCGAGATCACATAGCATTGTCGAGCGAATATGAAATTTAGGAAAACACACTAAAAGTGTTATCGCTTTTGTGTTAATAATTATACCGGCGGGTAACTTTATTAAATAATCATAAAGGATACTTTAAGTGTGCGATGATGAGCGCAAGTTGCATTTGGTGCATGATTGTATAGTATCTTTTCAGGTGCCTCACCTCATGAACAATGGATGCACATGCCTCCAACTCTGCCCGGTTGCCCGCCCGGACTCGAATACCTCACAATGATCGATCAAATACTATGCCATCAGGTAAGCATAGTTATTAAGGTCTTCTATCATGTAACGATGTCAGTGCAAGTTAATTATCGCTTATGTAGCCAACCGTTCTCATTTGTACGTAACTCAGTTTGCATTAAAGGTAAATGCAAAACAGTGAAATCTTGTACAATCTTAGCAAATATCGCTTGCGGAAGTGTTTACCGGCTGGGAAACCAACAACAAATATGTTGTCCGAAATTCAATGGGTCAGCAGGTCTACTACGCTTTCGAGGAAACTGATGTGTGCATGAGAATGTGCTGCGGCAAGAATCGCGAGTTCACAATCCACGTTGTCAACAACTACAATCAGGAAGTTATGAAAATATACCGACCATTCAAGTGCTTTGCTGGTTGCTGTTGGTGCGCGGCATTGGACTGCTGCGCTCATGAAACGTTTATTGAAGCTCCTGTTGGTTAGTTTGCTAATTCATTTATTGCCATCATTCTAAAACAGCTAAAAGGATTGTGAATTGCATTGAATCAAGCTATTTCTTTGAATATTCTGCGCAGGTGAGCACCACCTTGCTGTTGGGGGTACCTTCCCCGTCTAAAGCTTTGGTGGCTGCGCAATGATACGCCCTTACCGTTTTTGGTGCACTGAAGGATTAAGGGTTAGTTCGTGTGTGGAATTTTTCACTTAGCAAGTCGAGTACAGTCTCATTTACTGTTTTACTCCAAAACTATAGTTGCTAACCATTATCCTTAGGGTTACGGTATGATTTGCAAACTGTACACTACCGAACAAAGTGGAGCCCGCTTTTCTAATCGAATGCAAAATTGCAGTCGAGTCGAATCCTGGATAAAGGGGAATGACATGTACAGTAAACAACTCTGCTCCCATACCGCGGTCTTCTCGAAGGATGCAGCATCTTTCGTTAAAGAGAATTCTTTTGATCATTATGCTTTGTGGTTGAACCGAAGATATTGCATGTAGTCTGCTAAAAAACTCTTTACTATTGATTATTAATGAAGTTGGCGTACCTTTGCCTTAGAATAGAGCAAAAAACATCACCGATTGTCATAAGTATGTTATGTTTAGGCGTTCCAATTGGCAGTGTGCGCCAGTTGCCCACAGGATGTACTTTCGACTACGCTATCAGAGACGCGGCTGGTGAGACGCAGCTGATCATCGATGGGCCGTGTCTAATGTGCCGTTGCTGTGCCGACGTCGAATTTCCGGTCCGTATTTATTCTTCTCTTTATTTAGCTAATTTTTAATTAACCATGTGATAGAACTGATCGAGGTCGTCCGACCACACTTTTGCCGGTCTAATTGATTTTCGTTTAGGGTGAGCTCTGCGTGTGATGCATGAAATTCAGGAAATTTTAGGCATAAAAGAGGCTGTCGCAGGCCCGGAGCCAAGTGAGAGCTTGGAGAACAATCTTTACCGATTTCATACTTGTTTAGAGCTCAAGTTGGTTTGCAATTGAAAAATATGTAATCGCCCAATCCTGCAAGCTCTCATTAATTATTATGTACCGCATCGAGGGCTGGAGGTCCCCATCCCTCTTTTTTTTGGAATCCTTTGTAGGTATATTTATTAAATTGTTGCGATTTGAAATTAGAATTCACTGCACTCGCGCTCTGTTAGAGGGGAAAGTAATTTTTTAGGTATGAGTAATAAAAAGTTGTGTAGGGGTTCGCCTACGGAATCGAAATGGCCCGCCAATAGCAAATGTCCCGACAGGATTGTTTAGGATTGAAATGGTTTCCTCGTGTTCTGGTGTGGTGTGATCGATCGAATTGAGGAGAGTTGTTGTTCGTTTTGGGTGTGGTCCAGATCGGTCGGGTCGAATAAATGTCTTGTAGATAGATAATTCGTACCGCGGTCGCGGGACAACCAAGCGACATCCTACAGTTGTAATTACAAGTAATATGAAAAATATACTACACAGTAAAACTGGATCAGCCCACTCAGACCAGGGCATTTATTACTTGGCTTCGATCTTCTATATTTTCCATGGTAAACAAACCGGATAAGAGCATGAACCAAAAACTGCAGTTTTTTAAGTGAATCCTAAGAGAGGCGCTGCACTTTTTCGAGTTTCACTTTAATTTCAGATTTTCAACAAAGTTCTAAGTCAAACTAGAGTCCATGAGAGCTTTGTTCTAGAGCTACGTATAAATTTTACTGCGGCACAAGAGTTCCTCGTAATGATGTCATTTACCTTTCTGCATTGGATATTTTAAAAACATCTCTATTTATCTTCTTTTAAGGTATACACCAAGGACAAGCAGATGCGAGTCGGTTGCGTGACGAAGCAATGGGGCGGATTAGTGAAAGAGATGGTCACCAATGCCGATAATTTTGGAATTACTTTCCCACTAGATCTGGACGTTAAAACAAAAGCTACCCTAATGGGCGCCATGTTCCTGATTGTAAGTTATGATGATATTCACTCTTCTAAGGCGCTAACAATGTTCAACGCTTTTCAATTTTACTTGCTGGCCATCTACTTGTTTAGGGTTTACCGGATTTTCTCGAAAATAAGCCCNCCTCTAAAATGCGCCCGGGGCTTATTTTCGAGAAATGCGGTAATCGCAGTGTTTTGCCTTCCAGTTCATAAAAATAGCATTTACACATAATTTATGAACATACTGTCCAAAAAGTAAACCTAATGCACTCAATAATACAGTAGAGCAGATAAACGCAACCGATTTCGATTTTTCACCGCGTTTTTTGCGATAATTCTATTGCGAAATCGTGTCGTGCTGTGATATAACATGCGTATTTAAGTACGCCCCGGGCGTATTTTTGAGAAAAGACAGTAGAAGTGGTATGTTTTTTCACGCGGACGAAAAAATTTTTGAGCGGAAAATAAGCCCGGGGGTGTTTTCGAGAAGGCTTTCGAAAATACGCCCGGGGGGCTTATTTTCGAGAAACTCCGGTAGAAGCAAATCTGCGCTGCGCTACAATTGTTTTACTATGTATAGTTCCTATAGGTCGAACAGATTGTGATAAAAATTTATAACACTGAAAGAATTTCTGTCTTATCGAGTCATTCTATAATTTGAAGAAATATTATAACTTGATGCAATAATAATCTGTGTTTGCAGGATTTCATGGTATTTGAAGACAGAAATAAAAATCGGCATTAATTCTAACGCCGGAGCGAGAGAAATTGCGATCGAATTCAAACGTCACCTGTAAAATGTGTCGTCAGCAATTTGTGATCCACCTCATATTACCTCCTACAGTGGAATTCACTTATAGCGGTTTCGCTTATACCGGTATTTCGCTTATACCGGTAATTTTGGCCGGTCCCGAATTTTCGGCCTATGTTTTGTACATGGTAAATTTCGCTTATAACGGTTTCGCTTATACCGGTATTTCGCTTATACCGGTAATTTTTTCCGGTCCCAAAGTATATCTTCCCATACAAATAAGTTCGCTTATACCGGTAATAGAATCGGCAGACCTATCATCAGAAATTGGGTTAATTATGATCGATTCAAGTGACGTAAATATGCTATAAACACTGCTTCAGTATTCATAGTCTGACTTCACTAGCTAGCACGCATGTTAGCTACGCTTACTGACGTCTAATAACGGTAAATGAGACTATTCTTTTTGTACCAATATTTCGACAACAATGAGAAAATTTCGCTTATACCGGTATTTTCGTGTAAAATGGTCAAAATACCGGTATATGGGAAATTCGGTTATACCGGTATTTCGCTTATACCGGTAATTTTGGCTGGTCCCGCAATTACCGCTATAAGTGAATTTCACTGTATGTACGTTATTACTGTTGATGTTCTTACTTTTTTATATTGCGTTTCTGATTTATGGACTTTTGGCAGTATCGGTAGATTGAAAAGTTTGTGTGTACAGTGAAATTCACTTATACCGGTAATTGCGGGACCGGCCAAAATTACCGGTATAAGCGAAATTTTCTCATTGTTGTCGAAATATTAGTACAAAAAGCATAGTCTCCTTTAGCGTTATTAGACGTTAGGAAGCGTCGCTAACGTTCGTGTTAGCTAATCAAGTCAGATTACGAATACTGAAGCAGCGTTTTTACCATATTTATATCTCTTGAATCGATCGGAATTAGCTCATTTTCTGATGACAGGTCTGCCGATTCTATTACCGGTATAAGCGAACTTATTTGTATGGAAAGACACGCTTTGGGACCGGAAAAAATTACTGGTATAAGCGAAATACCGGTACAAGCGAAACCGTTATAAGTGAATTCCACTGTATTAAATCTTCTGGAATATTGTACTGATCGAGCTGAGCCTTGACAGCTGAATAATCATTCAAAAAATATTACTTAATTGGTGGCTCTCGAAGTAAAGATGGAAGAAACTTTATTCGATTTCGCGGTGTTCTCCTCTTGTTTACTCTCTTTTACTGAGTAAAGCGTTCTTGCGAAAGTAAAAATAACTATAATAGTATTTATCGTCTTTTACAATAGTGGTGCCTTCTCAATTTTTCTTAAACTTTGGTAAACTTTTTTGAAAAAATTCGCCCCCATGGACTGAACGTTGCAAAACTGGATTGATATTCATTCGCCCTTATTTCGAGACTGCATTCACGAAGTAAAAAATTATGGCAACAAACAGAACAGAAATAGTTGTATTATGCAGAAAAATAGCGAGGAAGAATGTAGCTGCAACTCTACCATCATCGTAAAATCTTAAAGTGAATTTCGGTTATTAGTTTGACAAGGTCTGGCTTTGACATTATCAGCCACTGACAGTGATCAAAGTGATTAGCAGGTTGCATAGTTCCATTCAAAGGCTGTCAACGTTCCAAGCCTACTAAAGAACGGTAACGCTTTCTGCTGAAAACATTACTTCTGGCTCGCCGCAAGTTGAACCAGCACACTGTGGTCAATCAACACCTGAACCGTACTTCTGCTTGGATACACCTTTTAACGATATAGGGGATCGTTCTGGGCCTTTACTTATCATAAGGGGCACGTGACCCACTTCCATTATGTTCAGTATGTCTATTATATATGCGCATAGTATCCATCGTGCGGGTCGACAGCCTTAAATTAGCTAAAAACGAATTAAGAATGTTATAAACAGCGTTAGATCACCTGTGTTGGAGGTCAAAGGTAAAAGTAAATTGGGGCTAAGGCGAAATTGTGCTTTGGAGTCGCTCTCATTCTTGAACGCCACTTCCAGGTCTCAAGGCAAGCGTCTCTTATGCCTTGCTTACAATTCGCCCCTCTTTTTATACCTCAAATGACTGGGCTCTCTTTTTAGTCTTAGCATTATTGACTATATAGATTAGTTGAGAGCTGAAGACGCCCAATGAATCTATATGAAAAGTTTAGTTTAATTGCATCAAACTGAAAAGACTGCAGAGGAAGAAACATACGTGTCTGCACTCAATAGGTCCCCGTAGAAGGTTGACGACGCAACCAGCCGGTCGAATGCGACGGAATGAATCGTTTGAGGCGAGCGTAAAGAGGGGCGGGCATTTTTTGCGCCGAACGACTGCGATCGAGATCGCGAGTCGTCATACGTCAAAAAATGGCTCGGCGACGGTTGCCGGGGTCAGTCAGTGCCCGGAACGGCGATCTGTGCGGGAAAAACGGCCGGTCGGGACTGTTGCGCGCGTAGGGGGGTGGACGATGCTCCACGACCAGTGAAAATAGCTATGCCGCGGCTTAAAACAGGAGGAATTGATCAAACTAGTTGCTCTTAGCGCTAGTTAAGGGCTTAGAGAGTCTCGAAAACTAAATTTTACATTAACCTGAAATTCGAGCCGTAAATAATATTGGTAAACAATTGCTGTGGAGTATCATCTTTCGACGGACTGCGGGCCGGCCGACCGCAGGCGTCGTCGGCGCGCTCACGGCAAAAACACAAAAGCGCGCGAGTTGCAAAAAATAAAAACCGACGCAGCGCCGATACGTCCGCGGTTTTTGCCCGGCCAGCGGCGCGCGAACGCCCCGACACAGCGCTGCGCCGACCGACCGCCGCGGAACGCACTCTGCCAGCTGCACTATCCCTCGCCTGTCTCTGTCTGTGTCCCCGTCGTCGTTCGGATCCGCCCGTCCGTCGCCGTCGTCGCTGCTCACAGCCGCGAATGACAACCGAACGAACTTTTCTTTGTTACTTGCTTGTAGTACATATGTCTGTACCGATAGAATTGTCATATATATAGATCAAGTTGCGTCTCGAAGCAATTGTCTTGATTCTATTTGTCTAGGTTACGATTACTTGCTCTGTTCGTATACTTTGTCGCGTTCGTTGAATTTGAATGTTTTTCGATGATTTTTCGGCTCTCAAAGTTAATTTTATTGAATTTCTTACTGAAACTCTCTACTTCGCGGTTTTCATATGCTTTATGTGAATAATTTTTTGAATTATCGCAATACATTATTTCATTATTGTGATAGTTTTAACCAATTTTGTGATGAAATTATTCAAATTTTCTCTATTCTGTGCATGTGTTTCCGATCATGATGTTGTAGGAACGATAGGGCTTAGGATAGTTATCTTCGATAGTTTACGATGATGATTATTGCGATCAGTCACCTGAATAAGTGCGAAATTGACGCGAAATGAGAGTGGCGTTTCTTTGTTGTCGATTGCGAAAGTGATCATCGTTGATTTGAGACGATAACTGAGGAGCTCGTATGGCGGGTGCAATTTTTATCGAAATGGGCTGACGGCGGGGAGAGTCAGTCAGGGGCGGAAACTAATACTTGTAGAAACAAATGCGTGAGATAGGACGGGGGGCGAGCGCGCAGGTGTGTCGAGACGCTACGTTGTCAGACAAAGTGCACGGCTAGCGTCTTGGTTTTTTTGTTCGTATCATCAGCATTCGCTACCCGTCTCCTTTCGTGCCGCTTGTTTTTGCCGCCCGCGAGCACGAGTTTTGAATTGACGAGTAAAACCAGTCACAGGAAAGCCTTTTTATCTTTTAGACGTCCTCGGATATCGTGTTTCTGTTTAGGTTTGTTTCTGTCCTTTGACAGTATATGCCGTGTGATCTTCATTTTCTAATTCATAAATTCGTTTCGCCTTTTTATAGTAGTAACGCTGCGGCGGCCCGAAGATCATTGGTCGCTTTCGTCGACTAAAGTCAACTTGTCGTACATGAATTTGTAGCGCGCGACGCTCCTTGTCGCAAATTCTTCATGTCATACTGCGAATCAATGCTCTGATGGAATAGCATATTTTAAAGTGAGCCATTTTGTTTGAACGTTTGTGGTTCATTGAAGTCACAGTTTATACAATAATTAGCCGTTTTCTTGATGTGCAAAGGATATTTTTATGTCTACATAAATAGCGCGCTTTCCTCTATTTTACTGATATTCATTGAGTTAATTGAAAATAAATGAAGCGTAGTTTAAAATTTGTGATGCTCACAATAATTACTTCCGACCATTTTATCTCGGTTACTTTTAGTAAAATGTTAAGACTATTCAGAAAACGTTTAAAGTTGACCAATAACTCATGCAAGTAGGAAAAAGCAGTTTTTAATAACTTATTGAGTTAAAACTGAGAGTAGTTTGTAGATAGTTGTACGCATAAAAGTTTTATTAATGACGCATCCCATTGAAAAATTGTCTAAATTCTGTGCGTTAAATTTGTCAATAATGAAATTGAGATGATCGTGGAGAGTGGCTTGCATTTACGATTGTCAGGCGTATTGTTCTGGCACAATTCAAACGGATTATTCGTTAACAGTTTGCGCTACATCGACATCGTCTCGGACTGAGTGAATTGGGACTGGCTGTAGACGATCAGCGGGTGGTCGGGATAGATCCGGCGCCGTCGTCGCCTCCACGACGGATCGACCGCCAACCACACCGAGTCCATCATCGTCGACCAGCCAGTCGGCGCCTTCTACCTCGTACGCATTCAGGCTTGAATAAGAGACTGGGATTCCGGATCACTTTTGTGCATCGAATCGGGCGTGGCTTGGGACCTAGGAGGGAATTTGATGCCCCTCTTTGCTTCTGAAGTCATTCTAATACGGTTCTCATTTTTTGCCCTTGGGATATGATCCGTAGCAAAAGCTTTCCCTAAGCACTTGTATGCCTCGGTTATAATCCATAAACGCCCTTTGTATTCATTTATGTCTGATTTAATGGCAGACGCCGGCATAGCCGCTGTGTTGAGGCGATTCAAAATGCTTTTGGTACCGTCTGTTATATTTACAATAGAAATAGCAGTACTTGAACTAAAAAATTGCAGTACTTCATAAGACGTCGCTTTTTTAGCCACCATATTTCAGACATCTAGCAACAGCTGCTCCATTTTCAACTTTGTCGGAATGGCAGTTGTTCGCAGTTCTGCAACGCGCCAATCTACTTCAATATTATCACACTTTTATTGAGAAAGGTGAGCGAGTGACATCTTGAGATTCAAACTTCTCGAGTTGCGATTCGCGTCAGAGCGCAGCTGGCTAAAGCGTGCCAAATGCGACCGATCGCGATAGTTGTTAAACTGATTGACGACGACACTAATTGATCGCGCCGTGTCGCACACGTAGACTGACGCAACCAAACCGTAGTTTGAATATCCAACGCATGAAATGTTCTTTCAAATGATCGCTTTCTAGCGGTAACCTTTTTGCATCTCTCGCTTTGTTGTCTATAGATCATTTATTTATTTCTGTTTCTGATCATTTATTTTCGTGGAAGTGCCAGTATCTCATTGCACTTTTCATCTTCTTATTGGGCGCTTTGTACTGATGACACTAATATGAGATTGACAACGTCCATCAGGAGGCGCGCTTTTGAAAAGAAGTAGAGTAATTATATTTTATCACTTAATTATTTCTATATTCCTTTCCTCTTACTGTAAACCATTCTCATTCAGTTTTCGAGTTGATTTTCTTAGAGGACGTCCACGCCCCGTTGTTTCCGCTGTTGATCCTCTTATCTACTCAATGTGACGCCGAGATTATTGGGGGTGGACTGTTTATCTCGGCGGGTGGTCCGAGATAAAAAGCGCCCGCCCGCTGACGCTCAGTCATCACCCCGAGGCCGATAACCAGTTGGTGTCCGGCACGGTAACGCCGTTCTTGCGAGTTTGTTCAAAAAAACGGACGCTCGGTCCGTCTGGACGCAAGAGACGCGCGGCCCGATCGATTTTTGTCGGTCGGCCGCAGCCGTCGTGTCAGCAGCCTCAGTCGGGCGCGCGTCGGTAAAAAGTCTGCCGTCAAAAAAACTCTCTCCCCGGCCTGGCACTGTCACCCGTCGCGGTCGCACGCATAAATCTGCTTGGCGTTGTTGCTTTCCAGCGGCCCATCCCTCTGCTATTTGCCGCTGGGGTGGGGAGTGGAGGGGGCGACCATGTTTTGCTGTATAAATAATTGGCAAATCGCACTTTAATTGTCTCTAACCGCATGAATGTTATTGTACCCAAAACGCACTCTAAGAGTACCGGTAACCACAGTTTATATTGGTTTCTACATACTGTTTAAAATATTTTACGTTTCTCAGTTAACCAGACATTGTTGACAATTCTAAATTTGGGATATTGGAAACAGAAATGATACATGCAAACATATGAACGCGGTTTCTTTCGAACGCACTGTATAGCGTTGCGAATATTTTAGGCGGCGATGATATTAATCAGCTGCTGGACGCGCACGAGGACGAATTCTTGGAGATCATGTCGCTCGTCAGCATGGCTCATAAGCCGCTTCACGTCCGACGGTTGCAAAAAGTGCTACAAGTAGGAAACCGACATACAGCTTTAACATTGAACAATTAATCTAGTTCAAAAGATTATTAATTGTTGTCTAAAGTAATCTATTTAAGCTGAAATACATACAATCTTTTAGGTGCATTACTGAAAAGTAATTTTTGTCTGCGGGGTTTTTAAAAGATTCAATATTTAAAGAATAGGGGGGTTTTCTTAATCGCCGCAGAAGTATGAAGATAACGAATAATAGTGAATTTCTCAATTAGGCCTCCATCGGCCAAAATGTTCGTTCAAATGCCGAATTTTGCATGAAAGATTATTCCACTATCTTAATTATGCCAACTTGCGTCTCTTATTGCTTCAAACGTAGAAAAAGAGTACCTTTTTATGATGAAAAGCGAGTGATGACAATGAAACTGTATAGTTTAAATTTATACCGCTCGCACTGGCGCCAGCCGAAAGTGCTAAAACCCGATATCAGCGTTTTAATTTTAAAATCATTGCGATCGAATAGTGAAAATAATTAAATCTTTTTTTACATGCTGTCTCTACATCACATACTGAATCCTGTGTTTGTTGTCGAACGCTATATAACATTTCATAATTTATCTGACCTCATTTATTTATAGCTTTTATAAAATTCTAGTTTTATAGCTCTATTTTTTAAATCAAAAAAGAAGTATTGTTAATGTTTGGAAAGAGCATATAAAATTTCCATTGAAGTGATGGAAAAGTCCGATAAGATTTGTACTAGAATCGTTGCAGTTTAACATAATTGAGAATGCCAATTAACGCGGATGATTTAACAACAGCGATCAATTTGCAGGAATACAGCCAGAATCCAGGTCGTTTCAACATGCTGTCGGTGCAGCGGCTGGGACCACCTCCTGGAGGTGGGCCATTGATTCAAGATTTGGGGTCTCCTGCGAGTAACTCCGCGCTTCCGTTCGTCGGTGTATTCCCCGGCGTGGCGCCGACCATCGATGTCGTTCGACCGACGGTCCCTTCGGACTCGAGTCCCTCCCATCTCCAGCAGTGGCCACTTAGTGCGTAATTATCGTCATTTTGGTCTCCATTTCCAATCTTTAGTGTTCAACGTTAAAACTTCTGAATTTTATTAGTGTAGAAGCAAGTAGCCAAATGTATATAAATTGGTGCCCCTCGGTGTTTTTTAATTAGAAATCTAGTCTTAACTATACTCTGCGGTCACCCTCGATTCTTTCAGCGTCCAACTTTGTTTTCTTCCTTTCAGCGCTGCTAAAGTATCTGAAGTATCGAGGTTATCATAGCAACACGTGTAATTGAACTTTTAGGCTTGACAGCACCCGGTGCAACGGCCAATGTGCTTCCAGGCGCGTTTATTCCCGTCAGTTTATTACCGCAAAGTCCGACCGATTATGATCAGTCCTGTCCAGGCACTTCATCCGATCCCGGTTTGTAGTTGCATTTAACTTCCATTTCTGTCGTTTTATTCGATTAAGATTTACACAAAGCACTTGCTTGCAAGTAATACGGATCGAATGTTAGGTTTGTGAGTCAATATCTACAAGTCAAAGGTGGCGTTGGCGAATTTTTCAAATTTTATCGCTAATTATCAAATAGTTCTACGGAAATTATATTTTCTATTCAAAAAATCTTTTGCATGCGACAGTGTCGAAGCATTAAATCTTTATTCTCTCGCCAGTTTCCCAGGCCTTAAGCCCGCTTCGAATACCGTGTCCAAATTATTTTGTTTACCTAATTACAAATACAGTGGTTGTTAACCGTGGCTATACTTACTTCATTTCAGGCGGTTACATTTCTTCGGGAACTCCAAATCCAACGCTGACTGAGGGACAAATTAAGAAGATCGCCGAATGTGCAGCCGCCATTGTCGCTAAAATTCCTCAATACGAGCCAAAGCTTGTTCAAAATAAAAAGAAAGTCAGCAAGTAGGAGCTACGTCTGATATTTTGCCTTCATTCCTATGCATTCAGTTGCTCTTTAACTAAATCGCGAAAGTATGTCAAATGGTCGTTTCAAGAGAGGATCGTTATAAGAATAGTTCGCTGAAAGAATTTTATGTAGCAAAAATATCTCAGATGTTGGTAGCTAGAGCAATTAGAGAAATACAAATGACAGCTACTTTTTCAACATTTTATATTCATGAGAAACAATTCATCTCACGCGTAGCTTTGCTAGCTGGAATAAGAAGCACTGACTAAAGATCTACGCCGTCTTTGAAGCTGATTGGGATACATTTGCCTTACCATTCTCTACATCAGGAACGTATTTAGATCAAATGTTGATGGTGACGTGTGTTGCTGAAATAACCGATATCTACGTAGAAAAGAGGGGCGGGGCGGGCACATTCGATATCGTATAATGCTATTGATTCCGTCCTGACAAAATCTATACGCTTATCAAAAGTTCATGGCGCAATTCGTAACTTTGTTAAAAATGAATGTTTCAGGGAGTTGTTGAACGTAATGTCGCTGGCAGAGGATTCACCGATGCGGCTGGACGAATTCCGTCGATATTCAGCAATCTACGGTCGGTTCGACGCTAAACGGAAGGCCGACAAGCCGCTGTCCTTGCACGAGGTGTCCGTCAACGAGGCTGCTGCTCAGATATGCGTCCTCCGCCCAGCGTTACTCACTCGACGCGATGAACTCTTCCCACTCGCGAGACAGGTTGGCATTTGAATTAGTACAATATTTACCTAACTCTTTTTCTACTTTTATCCCTCAGCCTTCAGTAATACTGAAACAATGTTAGCGCTATGCTATAACATTGAATTTCCGAAGTTTAACAAACTTTATAAACCTTTCCTTTCTACGTTAGCGTTACGTAATTTGTATTATTTATATTTTAAATGTTTTGTTTCATAGAATAAAGTGACTGGCTTCCTACAGACTGCGACAGATATAATAGCGGTAACTGGTATACTTTTCATTCGACCAAGTAGCTAAACGGGTTGCTTTCATTAAACTATAGCACCACAGACCGCTGGTATATATATGCAGTGCGCTTTTAAAACAGCGAATCCTATTTTTTTAAATAATGACTCCCCGAAGAAATTATTAATACGCTTCAGTTTCTCATTAAAGTCTGACCGTATTTTTCGCAGGTGGTCAAAGATGCCGGCTACAACTACGCGAAGGGGAACAAGAAGTCGTCGTCCGACGCCGATCGAGAGGGTCGGAAACGCGCAACGCCGGCCGATTCGGTGGCCAGCGACGATCGCTCCCGATCGCCGTCAAGCTCGACAGCCGGCAGTCCGCCACTCGGCGACGTTAGCGAATTCTCATCGGCCGCCGACGTCGCCAAGCGCCGTCGCCGAAGCAGTCCTACTCCCCAATCGGATGCGATTGCCGCGCTCAGAGAGAAGGTGCGCTCTGCTCTCATTCAAACGTATACGAATCTCATCATAGCTGCTCCGAACAGCTTTATATCATTTTTCGCGACACGCGTGGAAGCTTTAGGTCGTCACTATGTCGTCTGAATACAGTACTATAGACACAATTAGCAAAGTATTGTATAATAAAAATAGTCAAATTATTACCAATGAGAGCGATAGCTTTATAGAATCTGATCAAGTTTCGATTTGTTTGACATTTTGGATCAACTTGAGTGAAAAATTTCGGTATTTTGGTCGTCATAGAGAATAAATCGAATCTTTTTTTCATGTGCAGATTAATCACGCTTATTGGGATGCATTAAAAACTCATGTGACTATTTTAATCAAATAGTTTTTAGAATCAGACAATATCTGAAAAGTGGCAGAACATTCTCGATCATGCTAGGCCCATAGATGTTAAAGTTATTCAAGAGGCGCGAGTCTAAAATACTGATTTTATTTTAAACTAACAATTCTATGCTGATGCTACGATAACTAGTGATAATATTTTGCATATTATATACAAATTTAGCTGCGATCTACTACTGAACCGACAGAACTGGAAGCTATCCGCAACCGTCTGTCTGAGTTGAGCGAGACGTCTTCATACGATCCTGAGTGGACTGCCGCTGTGGTCAAAGAGGAGCCGTCCGATAGTAGCGGCGATGATGAAAGGTATGATTCCTTGGCATGGGAACCGTAGGTATATGAGAGGTTGCTCATCAACCGAGAAAGCCGTAATAATGTTGACACTGTCCAACCGCCAAAGCTGAATTAACGCCAAAGCCTTTAGACACGCTGACGGCGGACGTAGAAATCAGCATTTTTGGACAAGACTTCGTCTATACCTCAGAAATTATTCATGTAATTACCACAAATACATTTTTAAACTTTCACTTGGCGTTAAAAATGCAAGAGTTGATAGTTGAAGCGAAATAAATATTTGGTGACAAGCGTCAAAGGTGTAGAGTAAACAATATAAACATACACCGAAGCGATTTTCGTATCGCCTTTTGATGCCTTTAACTTATTACAAGATAATTCCGGCGTTTTAACCCTATTTTTGCAGAGCCTGATCATTTTGGGATAATTGAGATGAGAGTACACAAGCGAGCCGCCCTCAACGATACACATACTCCATTTTCTTCAGCAGCATATTGCGACAATAGGCTACTGCTAGCCTTCCTCTCTTTCTACTGCAACGAAACGCCGATCACTTTTCATTCGCGTTAGTGTCTGTCAGTGAGGTAGATTTTATGCTCTTTTTCATCTTAATTCTTCATTCAGTTTGTCCGCTTCTCTTCATGCGTTTTTAGTGAGAGGGAGGGATGTGGTCGCTTGACCCCTATATCGAGCAGAAGTTTTTTTCCAAAAATTGTCCAATACGCGAAATGGGGAAATTTTTAAAAAATCTTTAGAATTATGCAAGATATTGTAAGATTTATGGCAAAAATGACGCGTCTCTATGCTGCGCACCTTGAACTGCCTATACTCTTCTCTCGTACTGCACACGTTAATGCGATCGATTGATCTATATTAATCTTTCTGATTGCTCTCTCGTTTATACCTGTGATTGTTTACTAATTAGCGTTTATCTGATTTATCGTATGTTATCATATTTTTGAAATTTCTCGTTGATTTTTTTTGTGGTGCCAAGTATGACTTCGGTTACCGTGGTTATTTTGGTCTGACATTTTTTCCAGACCCGAGTCACGGTAGCATACCTGAACCGCCGAGCTCAGTGTTAAGATTTGTTGAGCATCCTTAGGATGCCTAAATATTCCGCTGCATTTGATGTTGTTTTTATTCGCTCGACTGATCTTCCGTTGCGCTTCGGCTCCTCCAACTTGGCCCGAAAATTATCCTCTCTAAGCGTTCTCTGGTTAGCGCCGCCTATAAAGGCACATTGAAAGTGACAGTCATCGACTTCAAAGGAGATCGAAGGCATGTGGAATGGTGTCTTTTATGACAGCGCTAATCAGAGTTCAGGCTTTGACCTGTCTATTAGGGATTATTACAAATTATTCTAAACTTTCAATCATAATGGTAAAATGCTGATTTGAGGGCCTTTGCGCAACGGACGCGTTTTTGCGCTTCGCTTATGCCGTATATTTGAAAAGCACTTGTCTAGATTTTCATAGCGGACTATTTAACGTTTATTTTCATTAAACGCCGTGCAGAAATCTTCTTTAAATTTTCTTATTTCGTTATGCCGACGTTTTCGAGATTAGCGCAGAGTAGGAGAGACAAAGTATCAAAGTCTGCCGAATTATTCAAAAAATAGAACAATACGAATAGCGTTAAAAAGAGTGGCTCTGAAAATCGTGACATGTTCTTTTATTGATCGTCGACGTTTAAAGTGAGCTCTCAGCAATGTAGAAAGTGTTTGAAAGATGACGGAGTGCCGGAAACGCACCTTAAAGGCTTTGCTGAGGATGCTGCTAGCATCTCAGATGCACTTGTCGTGTAAAACATGACGATACGATACTGAAAGTATGAATGAACACTGTGCGTTGTTGGTCAGTGTGAGTTGTTTGAAATGGTGTGATATCATCTTGCTAGTGACTGATCTGTTTTCCGGTTAGCCGAATTTAATTCGACTGCGCCGGTATGACTTGAGTCATGTCTTGGGCTTTCCCAGCTTGTGATCAAAATGTCTGTCTCCATCCGAATGCCAATATGTCAAAGCGTCTCTGCGTTCAAGCAAGCCGTTCGCATCGATTAGTCGCGGAATGTGTTCAATATGCGTGTGCATATTTCAAACGCAAATCTCTATTTCTACAAACCGCCATTCCTTTTCGTCTGCACCGAACAAATATGCGGTCATTTTCAGTAGCCTACTAAATTTGAACTTTTGAAAATTTGAATTTTATAAACACATTTCCCCGCTTAATTTTGTGACTGATTTGTGACAATCTGAATGCTTTGAATTTGAACGCTCGGACACGTGGTGACAATGAAAGCTTTCAAGAGAGTTTGTCCTTCCCGTCTGCTGTAGTCTCGACCGCCGTGTGGGCTGTGAGCGTGCATTTATCCGTCGATTTTGTATTCTAGCCAAGTTTGATTAACTTTGTAAATTGAATAAAATCTTACATTTATAACCACAAATACAACATGCACTCTACTTGCTTGATTAATCTTTAATAAATCTTCAAGGCAACCTGCATACAACGAATAGCGTACAGGTAACGTTGAAGCACATCAAACCGAAGCTGTTAGCTGTTAGAAAAACTTGTTATCAATGATGTGTTATCAGATTTGCTGAGACTAGTGTAACTGTCTCAGTAGAGTCATTTTTTCATCTCATTGACTGACATTAGATGTCAGTTTTAATTTTGGAAGAATTTTAGATTTATTTCAATTTGAGGTTTCCGTCGGGTCCTACTTTGGATGACCAGTTGACCTTTGATGTCAATGATAAGTTGATGAATGACAAACAAGATTAGCAGTCGGATTTAGTCTTCAGTTTTGCGATGAGAAGCAGTTTATGCGGTCGAGTGAGATGTCAGATTGGTTTTCAAGTGTTTATCACTCAATGTCTAATATTCTTTCACCAAGCGCTCACAAAGTGGTAATTTGACGGTAAAGTGGGAAAACATATCAATCGTCCACCTATGACAATCAGTTGTCGCATTTTATTACTATAGTGCATTGTGGATCGTAGTACAAGCGTGGAGGCCATGGAGGAGCAAGGTCGTTCTCGATGGGCGACGGATCGCCGACCGAGTTGGGGGAGGGAACGGGGCAGCGGTCGACGAAATCGGCGAATCGACAGGCGGACAAACCGTCCAAGGTCGGCGTACTCACCCGGCGCGACTAAGCGGCAACAGAGAATATTCAGACCAAAGTGTGTCGCGCCTTCTCCCGCACTCTCTCGGTTGTCTGCGAATACTGCGAATCGGTCGAGTTGTTTTTCCGCCCTCTCTCTCGACACACCTTTGCGGTTCTTTTTCGTCGACCGTGCGAATACTGACCGCAATGTGCCCGCGCCGTTGGTTGAGACGGGTCGGCAGTTGCGCTCAGTGTTATGCTCCAAATTGTTCTCAAGTGGATAGTATATGTTCTCTCCTGGCATTTCTGATCATAACAAAAAGACGTTGCGTAAAGTTCATGATATCTCTAGCTGTTGTGAAGCGAACGGAATATCTTCATCGCTTCTGCTTGCATTAGATCAGCAGTGGCTACGAATATATCCAGACTAGGCCGCGCAATCTCCAATGGTTTAAATAGGAGGCCTACGGTGTGGCCTTTAGAGGGCGTTGCATAGTCGACCGCTCCATAGTCGACCGCTCCATTAGCAAACATAAAGAAGTCAACTGAGTACGTTTTGTAAGCAGTTTGTTACGCGAGTGTTTGTGATAGAACATTTTTACTGCAATCAATTGAGAACCTTTTCACAATGTACACAGCTCATTTGGAGCGTTTACAATGAAAGTAATTGCAACTGAAAAGTTTCCGCCGTTCGTTTCACATTCATTAGCACTCGTCAGCATTCTGTGTACTTGGCTATTAAAATCTGCATGTAGGAAATAAAAGTAAAAACGTTCGATTTGGGCAGTAACATATTTGCATCCTCTGAAAATTCACTAATACTTTTACAGGTATCAAGAAGTTTTACTTAACGCAACGATTACTTTGCCGGTCCATTTCCTAATTTTTACGGCCTTAGGACGATTTTCGGGCAGATATGCAAAATTATGTCTGTTCGATCTGGTTTGAGGGGTGGTCACTGACCGCCCGCAGTTACATCTATGTGGGTAGGCAATTGTTTGGCGCTTGTCAGGAGTTAGCTTTTTTCGCTCGCGTTCGACCCTTGAGTGGAGAATTTCTCCTCGCGCATTGTCGTCAATCGTTCGTCGGAAGTGTCCGCCCGCCCTCTGACTTCTTAACCCCACCGCCCACGCGCTCTGTCACCTCAACAGTTGGTCGGACCGGATTTTTCCGCCGGCGTTATTTACAAGATCGCGTCTGTGCGTGAACCGACCCGATCCGCGTTGACAGTGCTCGTGCCATTTCTCTCCTCCGAGCGCCCATCAGGGGTAGTTCTTTGCGTCCGCCAGTTCTTTTCGGCTTGCGCACCATTTCAAGAGATATTCGTTTTTGTTTTTGATGTGCTTCCATATAAGAATCTTCTAAAGAGACGTGCTCTACAGCTATTTTTTGCGCGATTTATATTCTCTTAATCAAATGTAAGGATCTTAGCGAATTTTGTGGCATCATCTGACTGCACTCGGGTGCGCGCAAAAGATTTAATGGCACTAGAGTTTATTGAATTCTAAGTCGCGACCTTTGCTAGAAAAATAACAGGTTTGAGTCTTGGTGGTGGTGGTGGTAGGAGTAGTAGTAGTAGTTCCATTTGAAAAATCGATCAACAAATTAGTGTCTGGAAGAGTGGCTGACATTCGTTTGTGGAACGAGTCGAAACCGCCGACTGAAAGGGGCGCGCTGATGGTCATTTGATAAGCGGGCGCCCAGATTAATCGCGCCACTGCGCCAACGTAGATCGGTGCGTACCAAATTTGTTTTATTTTATGCGCTCGATTAAAATATGTATTTTTCTGAAGCCAACTCTATATAGATCGTTCCAGTAGGTAGCGATTGGGATGTTGCAGCAGCGTTTCTCCGCGTGATGATGACTCTGAAGACTGATTCCGAATGAATGACTATAGGTACACCGATTAATCCGCAGTGCGGTCCTTACTATAGGTGCGATCAGTGAATCATTGCAAGCTTATCACTTGTATAAGATTGCATTACACTTTCTGATTGCATATGCGCTTAATGCTTAATTTTTTCAGCCGGCAGATAAAATGATTCTCAGATTATGCTGCATTCATGTGTTCATCGCCAGCGCTTACTGTGGTGATCTATTTTCGTCAATGGCGGAACTGGAGAACCTGGTTGTTACCGAAAAAAACCTCGTTAGTATGGTCAACAGTTATCTTGTTAACGAGATGGATCGTTTGGAACGAATAAGACAGTAGGTTGTTTGGATCAGTATCACACGTGGGCTCAGTATGAAGATGCACGGATGACTAGCACTGCCACTCTGTTTGAAAGCTGTATGACATTCCTTGAAATGGTACGCGCCCAGTGCTCCTGCTTCTCTTCATCATCTTTTTGAGTTGGATATCAGGCGCAGCAGAGCGATTTAGTAACGCGTTCTGATGACAATTGTTCCGAAAAATAAGTTTTTACTTTTTGCAAAGAATCAAGCTTGTTTAGGCTGATAGAAAATAAGAAACAAGCGAATGAGCACGTGCCATGTTCTCCTAACATTGGCTTCGCGTCTGGAGACTCAACAGTCAATCCGGTCGACGCCTTTCTCAACATTAAGAGACTGGTGCACAATCGCAACTCTCTACTTGGCTTGCTGCGGGAGAACACCGCACATGGTACAGTCGTCGACCATCTTTTGCTATTTGCGCACTTACAGTGATGAGTATGAACCGAGAGCCAAAGACACTATCGTTCATTCTAATAACACTTTCTTTATGGATTAATTTGGGGTCAGTCGAGGATTCATACTGCTGTCATTCTTTGTGATGGTATGCTGTCGTTTCATATCCAATAGCAGACAAGGGAGGTACGAATTGGGGGTACTGATCCCAGTCAACTTTGTTGTACTGGCAAAATTTTCAGCGAGGCACGACATGTGAAAGCGGAAATTTTAGTTTTACAAAATAAAAATGAAATTGGGCAAAAATTGTTCGAGTCGGATGGCCTGGGATTAGATACATTCTAGAGGGTTTAAATGCAATTTGTCTAATCTTTAATTTTTTGCAGGTTAAAAGAGAGAATAAATGATCGTACCCTAAAGCCATTTGACTTAAAGGTGTTCGAGACCAATAAGAGTGTATATACTTCCGATGTTCCCATTGTCCCCTCTAGGTCAGGTCGTCCGTCGTCAGATGCCTCAATAACTTCCCAACATGTACTCCATATACCCCTCTTCTAGCTGCTGAAGGTGTCCACCTTTGCCTTTTGGTCATCTCTGTCGCAATCCTGCTATTATTGCTGAGAATCATTTATTACGAAGAATCATTTATTACGAAAACCGAAAAATTGCCTTTTCGTATCGATAAACTGCTAATCTTTTTCGATGGGATAAAAGGCTGGGCTTGCAAAGAATGAAACTATTCGGCTTTTCTAGACCGATTGGTAACAACAGACTGCAGTAAAAACCTTCTTCTTATTTTGCTTAAATTTTATACTCGTCTGGTAAATTTAATGGGGAATGAATAGGATATTTTCAGATTTGCTTTCATTTCTTTCCAACGAAGTGATGCCTCGTGAGGTTGATGTGAACGGCGCAGCGACGGCTCTTCTTCGACTACAGGATACTTATCAATTGGAACCGACCGAAATTGCCGATGGCCATATTGGCAAATTCGCGCAAACGACTTCGATGACAGGTTTGATAAGAAAATAGCTCTTACAAGGAGCCTGAGAAATAACTATTTTCAATGATTTATCATCAAAATATTATGCTCTCGTAAACTCTCCCACTGAGTATATTTCATGTCTTCATTCAATTCATTGCATAATTCAGTGTCACTCTTCTAGACAAAGTTGGTAATTTCAGCCGACGATACGTTTCAAGTTGGGTACACCGCGTTCGCCAATACAGATTATTATCACGCGCTGCAGTGGCTCCTTATTACTAAAGAAAAAATGGACAGAGAAAATGGGACTTTGTCGGAACGAAATCGCAGCTTCACGTTGAGCATGCTGTACGACTACATTTCATATTCAATGCACGATCGCAAGAATCCCGAACACGCGCTGTGGTACTCGAGAGCACTCAATGCAATCGGTAAAAAATAAGTTTTACTTCATCGTTCATAAATGAATCAATCTGAATAATGATAGCTCAGGGGATGGGCGTGCCCACCTTTTATTAAGAGACAAAACAATGTTCGGTATGAAGCGAAACAATATGCTCATCACTGGTTACTTTTATTTTGAAATATGTCTGAGTGAAGGAAAAGAAAGAACACCATAACGCTCCAAGATGGGTACGGATAGGTTGTCAGAGCAGAGCTCACATTTTGAGAGAGTGGCATACGCTCTATAGCGCTTCTTTTATCGTTGATTTTGCAATAATTTAAATGTAAAAGTTTTAAATATCATAAAAAATACCAAAGGTCAGTTGTATTTAAATGTTTTTTTATTTACAATAGGATAGTAAATGGAGTGAAAAGTTCTGCAACTTTTTCAAAATTGTCCAAGGGCCACATGCAATTAATGGCGCGGTTTTCTAAGGAGCCGCTCTATTATTTAAGATCTAATGTAAAATACAATTTATTTGCGCGCGTGTCGAGAGCACATCTGCCAAATTGCTACATCCGCGTTCCCATAAAAAGTGCACACACGGCGGGCACAATGTAAATGGGGCGACCTGCCGACGTTGACCAGATTCTACCTGACCAAACAACGTCGAGAGTGCGCGTTTTTTTATGCCGATGCACTAGAACCCCTTTGTCAATATTCGCATGAACTTTTCAAAGCAAATTAAAGTCAGAATGATGACGAAAGAATCACGAGACTTTTCCGCTACATATTCAGCGTTATCAGATCGATTGTAAGCTAAATATTCTGCGCATTAAGACTTACATTTTGCTTTAATACGCTCGCAAACAAGGCTGAGTCATCAAGTTACCGTACCTGCTTCCAGCATTGTCCTTGTTGGTGTTTATGCATAAAATTCTTAGCAGTTGAGTGAAATCTCTTCAGATCCAAAACATCCGAGTGCTGAATATGTGGAAATTTACCAGCAGATAATTAATGAATCAGGCAGCGAATGGGATGGATCGTGGAGAAATTTACCGCCAATTGTCAACAAACGTCCAATGGATGGCGTTTTCTTGGAATACGAGGCGTTGTGCAGAGGAGAAACCAGAAAGGTAAATTTTTTGGGCTATATTCATTTTACCCTGTAGCGAGGACAGTTTGCTACCGACCATTTGCCAGATGGCCAGCATAATGAGAATGTATTGTTCTTAATTTCTACCATTTACAAGTGGCTGCCTAAAAGCGTTCCACCCTCAATGAAGCATAGAGCTGAGAGTTTTTTAGTCATCGACATTCAATAAGATTAAATTATATAATTTGGTAATGTTCACAAGCAATTGATGGCTTCAGTTAAAGGCCCATTGAACAGATTATGCAAAACGGCCAATGAAATAGTGCTATTATTAGAGGTCATTTCTGTTTTAACCGAAAATCTATGTGTACTATACATATTTTAATTGCTTTGTTCCGTATATATCAGTGTTCTAAAATTTTGATTTACAGCTAAGCACTTGCACCTTTTTCAGACACCGAAAGAATTGTCCGAACTATACTGCTTTCGGCAACAGAATACACCTTTTCTCAAATTGGCGCCAATGAAAGTCGAGATCGTCAGCTTCAGTCCTTATGCTGTTGTTTATCGTGGAATCTTGTCTGACGGCGAAACGGAGCACCTCAAGCGAATTGCTTCGCCCCAGGTATACTGAAAACCAGTGTAATTTTCTATCGAGGTCCGGCCATAAATCTTTATTTGAATTAACATTGGCTAACACTCGAACACCTTTTCATGAGCAATGAGCGTGTAACGTGTTAGCTCGCGCGTAACGTGTTAGCTCGCGCGGTAACGCGTGCACTGATCACTTGATGCAATAAATATTGTTTACAAGGATCAGCTTTAGAAACAGGAACATAGAATGGAACATTGCTTTTCGCAGCTGATAATAAAGTTGTTTATAAGCAAATTAATTAAAAATTTTAATTTTTTCAGCTGAGACGGGCGATGGTTGTAAACGATAAACGACAGTCAGACACCGAAGCCGCAAATATGGAAGCCTCTTATCGGGTTGCAAAAAAGTTTGTTCTTTTCATGTTTATTTTTTCTTCAAAATGCTTTGCACTGCCATGTACAGTTTTGGTATAAGCGCAATACCCTTCAGTTAGACTATCATATATGATTGTGGCACAACAGCCGCGACATAACTGAGCAAATCAAATGAATATGGTCAGTTTGCTTTGTGATTGCAGTTGAATCCGGATATTAGCGAATACATGGGAGAACTGAAAAAGGTTTACTTAATAAATGAATGCCTCGCAAAGCGACATATTACCGTGGGATGTTTTATGTGACCAAGAGACTCAAGTGACAGCAAGAGAGATAGCGTCTGGGAGTGTGGCAGGTACCAGTCTAAGGCGGACACCATGAGAAGCAGATTATCCTATCAAAGATGCATAAAATATGCCGTTCATCTAGTTAGCAATGCTAAATCTACCTCGCAAGCAATATAAACACGTTAGACTATTCTTATCGTCAAATTTGCGTTTAGTAACTTTTCCCTTTCAATTTCTTTTATCACATAGCAAAACGTCGATTCCCTCATGAAAAGTAATTTTATCTTTTGAGTCTTATTCTACCCTCTTCCCAACCAAAGCGCTCTTAATTTATGTATCGCTCTCAAGTTTTTAATATGAAGTATAGCTCATTCAATGTTTTTCCTTCTGCAGCATGTGGCTGAATGATAACGACGACAGCGTTGTCGCCCGAATTTCCAAAAGGATGTCAGAAGTGACAGGATTATCGATGGAGACAGCCGAACAACTACAAATGGCCAACTATGGTCTGGGCGGCCACTACGAACCCCATTACGACATGGCAGTTGAAGAAGACAGACAAGTGGCAGAACTTAATGATCAAAGGCACGGCAATCGCGTTGCAACTGGACTCTTCTATGTAAGTTTGTTCGCTTTCGTGATTAGGATCGTGGGGAATGAGGGCTACGCGTATTGGTCAGTTACTTTTTTACATAACAGTTTCCAGTTTTTAAGCTGAATCGTGGTTCAAATTGTAGTTTAACTTTCCAAGTATTCAATAACAGCTGGTGATAATGTCACTCTGCTTCCAGCATTGCTATGAGATGTGCTTTAACTGAATTAACAATCGTATATCATTTCGAACTACCGCAATTCACTCTGATATGAGAACACGTCGTTCTGTTATCAGTTTCGTACTGTTCTATTTATCGAGAGTATGCTTCTCATTTTTGATTTCTATTGTATACCAAATTTCATCTGACATTTCGTTCTTGATAGTCGCAAAATTTAATTCTATCTCATTCAAAGCCTGTCGCATTTTCATAATTCGACACTTGGATACGATAATTCGACATCGCAAAAAAATCATGAGCGCTGCAGCCATGATAGCAGTTATTGAAATTTTAATAATTAAGACATTATTAAAATGATTACAATGCTATGAGCAAGTTTGATTTGCAGATGTCTCAGCCAGTGGCCGGTGGAGCGACTATCTTCGAAGAGCTCGGTTTGGCCGTGTTTCCTACAAAGAATGACTGTCTTTTTTGGTATAATGTACACAAAAGTGGCCGACCAGACATGCGTACGAGACACGCCGGCTGTCCGGTATTACTGGGTCAGAAATGGGTGGCAAATAAGTGGATTCATGAACGCGGTCAGGAGTTCCGCCGACCCTGCGACCTTAGTGCTGACGTCTAATTACGCATTTTTTGCCTTTCAAGTCGTGATTCTTTCAGAAAATACTGTGATTCGCGCGGTACTGCCTAGCTCTTGTAACTGAATCGAGATGTCAAAAAAACATGAAGTGGGCGGTCTTTTGCATTTCCTCGACTATCGATCGGAAAATGTTGTCTTCGATCAATTTTGCGATCGAAAACAACGTGTACTCTTTCAAATTATCCCATTTTTTGCCGGATATGTTGATTTCGAACGCAAAGCGTCCAACTTGTTTTTAGTATTAATTATTTTTTGGCCGCAATGGCGAATTGTAACCGAACGCACTCTTGCTATTCCATGCGATGTCTATGATCCTGGGTGCGAACTGTGATCTGTCTTTTTCGTACGTCGTAGATAATAAAAATCGCATTCTGTTCTTTGTGCAAAGTCGCACATGGAAATGAAAAATGCCCGGTACTGCGTATTACCGATAACAATTCATCGACAGGCTAATTTTGTAATCGTTATCGATGCTCAATATTTTTCAAGTTTTGTTTTATTGGTGCCGTTTAGGTGTATTGGCTTGTTCAGTATAATTACTTACTTTATAACTTTTCTCACTATTGCGAAAACTTTTGTGTCAAATATGGATATCTTCGTGCACGAAAAGTAATTATACTGAACAATTTTCAAATTTTAAGCTCTTTGTTGAAATGTTCAGCAAAAGTTGGAAACTTTACTTTATCCGACAGATGCGAGCAATCTATACAGTGTTGGCAATGAAGAAGACGGCGACAATTTGCAATATACTTTCATAACATTATCCATATTTATATTATTTCATAGATAAATTAATTTGATCAATATCTACATCCGACAACTTTATAGTTATCCGTGGGTCCATCATATAACTTTAAGGTTTTATTGCACAACGCATAATATTTTAAAATCTAGTCATTCAGAGACTAGTCTCTTTGAACTTTGACAAAATTTCGAGATTTGTCCGCTAATAGTAAATTACAGGATGGTGCAAAAAGGAGACAAAACATTTTCAGTTGCTACACTCTTTGCACGCACACGGTTCCCGATGTTCGCGTCTAATGCTAGCTCTCTGCGGATGCAGGAGTGGCGGAAGAGTTGCATACAGAAAAGGCACTATCATGCACTACTGATAGTCTGTAACGAGCTTGATAAGCAATTCAGGCGACCCAGAAAGTGCACTTAAAGTACTCCGGCATGCTGAGCTCGGTGTGTACTGCGGCTGCAGAGGTCTCCTACGAAAGAAAACTGAATGTGAAATGGATAATTTTGAATTTCATACTTTTCGTCTCAAGGACGATGGTATTCTCCTTCACAACTTGGCAGAAATATCTCCTACTTCACGATTGCGAATGCCTGCCCCTACTCGCATGGTACCTTGATTAGTTGAGATCGACCCACTGCTCAAGAACATCATCTGCAAAGAAATGAAATTAAAAATTTCGAGTGCAGTGTCGCCTTGAGATTAAAATATTCAATAATTTGACGATAGAGAGAAGAGAAAGTTACTTCATCTGACAATTCTGTGCGATGACACAAAGTGATGCGATTAAAGATCAAGAAATGGTTGAAGTTTGGCCAAGGCGGTTGTTGCGGTATTAGTGCAAAGGACGAGGCAATTGACAATCTGTGATGTGATTTAACGAGAAATAAATCCAGTCAGACTCACTGCAAATACGTCTGCATGATTCATGCCGAAACTTTTAAAATGGCACTGCTTCATATACAGCATGTGATTGAATGGTGGCGCTGTGTTTACTTGCTATGAAAACATCTCCGAAATAAACTTCAGCAAATTTTGCATATCATCAACAGTAAACTCGTATACTTTACTATTTTGAGTCAAGAGTATCATCAAAGGAAATTTGAGTCAGTGATTATTTCTTAAAACATCTTTCTCAATAGCGCATGGCTATATAAAATCTCTCCCATTTGTGATGGAAAATGCTGTTTGATCACAGATTGCTCAAAAAAGATGAGTTCATTGAGTAGCCATAGAGTTCGCAAGCCAACCAAAGCTGACTTTGATTAATTATGAAACTGCCCTCTGTATATATTTTTGCGATCAGCGCCGTTGCAACATTTTGTTCCTAGACGTTATACTTGAGTTTTAATAAGAGGAATAGGTTTTATTGCTGAAATTGTTCCTGAAACGTTATTTTTTAACAAAATTATTAACGAAGAAATCGAAAAAATCGGTGGATGAAGTTCTACCTGATAAACTCAAATATTTCGAATCGAATGTGAAGAAACATATTCTTATCATTTGTGTTTAATAGCGTTTATCATGTTAGTTGGGGTTCCAATATTAGTTTGCCACCGATCAGGTTGTCTCTTAGTAATCCAGCACTTGAGTTTACTCCTACGCTCTTCTTGAATTAATCGATTTTAAACAAGTCTTGATGAGAGCACTGCGATCAATTGGAAATCTCGTGCACGTCATTGATTCACAGGGACTGATGTCACGGAAATGAGTTGTCATCGGCAGAGATCGTTGAGCTGATTGCATCTGCCATCTGCAGAGAAGTAGTCGCGGCCAAAAACGGAATGCCGATAAGTAGCTTGGGGAAGGCGGACGGGATGGTGTATGGGACCTTTAGCTCCTTCGTCCATACATTTTCTCACTACTTTCAGGTAACGGTTATCATTGTTACTGCCTGCATTATTCACCTAACTTTAAAGGTGTAATGGTATTAAAACAGATGACGTATTTATTCGTGAGGGGAGATTCACTATGGTCTGATAGGAGTGAACGACCAGTGATCACTTTTCACGGATGTATTGAGTAACGAGCGATCTACTCTAATAGGAGAATAGGATGGAAAGTGGTTGGTAATATATTTCACTATCATAACAGTGATATATTCTTCTGTTGTTATAAATAAATTGCGCTGCCATCATACATTTTTACTGAAGGCGCCAAGTTTCATTGTTAAGAAGAGAAAAGGTATGAGCTGTCACGCCAGCAATGAAATGCTCAAATAATATGATTTTTATCAAACCTTAAAGCCAAAAAATAGCGCTGGTCGGCGCCTGATAGTAGAGAGTACAATCTGGGTGACTGGGGAGAGTGGTCACCGTTTCCCACGCTCACCTTTGATTGAAACCTGTGGCATCGATTATGTAACTTAGATAATTGTCTGAGTTGCTGAGCATTAACCTTCAAATACAGACAAACCCACTGCTAGATGGACACAGTGAGAAGATGGTGAAACGCCCATATCCTGCAATCATCTCTCTAAAGCCCAATCCTCTGTTTTGCCCAATTAAACATAAAGATATCATTTTATTGTCTCTAAAATGTTTCTGTTTTGGCTGCAAAGTTCTCTGGAAGAGGGGAGCTGCAAACCTTTCGGAATCATTATTTTACTGCTGACATCAGCCTGTAATACGAGTCTTAACATATCATTAACATTTAAATTTTATCCTTAACTAGCAATTTTTCAGGGCAAATCTGCCAAACTTCGTCAAACTCTCGGTGGCTCTTCGCCAGAATTGGATCCGGCCGAACAGCCACGCATCATGAACGTGGACGATTTTCGGTATGAAGCAAAAGTTTGATTTCATCATCCTACTTAATTCAAGTTTCTCTGCTGTTGCGTATTGGCGTTTGCATAGCTGGAGCGGTACTATGTTTCGGTAACTTTTGTGGCGAACAATCATTTATTGAGTTGAAAACGGATGCCTGTGTGATCGCTAGCCATCTCAACAACGATGATTTCTTTTTTGCGAAATTTTTATCGAAAGTTTCCGCGCCTACAGAAAAAGTCACCATGACCATTTTTTCTTAGACTGCAACTTTACTGTAATCAATCATTATAACTGTTGGGGGGATCAGAGAGTCAATTGGCTATTTCAAAACTGAATGAAATTTGTTATCTTGTAACATGTGAATAATGTAACAACTGTTGCACACACATGTGCAGTACAAACCTAGGGCAAAAGGGGCATCTGTAAGTCACATGCGGCTGTTTTATTCATTGTGTGTGTGACGAGGGCTGTAGAAGTGGACTGGGCCATAATCGTGAAAACTCGCCATATTTCATGGACGCCAGTATCATTTACGCTGCATATAGTCACATATTTCATAGTATTATGAAAAACAACACATATGTCAGTTTTCAGAAAGCGAGGTAAAGAGATGGTCGATTATATCGCTGATTACATGGAAAATATCCAAAAGCGTCGCGTTGTCCCCGCTATCGAACCAGGTTACTTGCGACATAGTTTGCCAACCGAAGCGCCAAAGAAAGCGGAAAGCTACGAAACTGTGATGCAAGACTTTGAAAATTTCATCATGCCCGGGGTAAAGCAGATGCTCTAAATATTCTTTCACAACAGTGTGTATCGATCGGCCTGTGAGCACTGCGCATGCTCAACTTACAGTCAGTGAATCGTTTACCAATGGCTAGACTTGAAGTGTATTGGTAGTCAACACTCTAAGATGGGTCCGTTAAATGAGCACTTATTTCAGTACATCCCCTTTCCTAATAAATCCTCCCTTCAAGAACTCTTGTTTGCAATCTTAGATGACTGACCAATATGTTATGCAAAGCATAGTTTATGCTTATCTAAACTCTCAATCCGATCATTAAAGAAATTGTAGGCAGACGGTAAGCTACTGAGAATGAGCGAGTTTGCGCGTTGGTACGAGCGTAGGGACAGAACCTGCCTGTGTACTCCTAAAGCAGCTTTGCATCCCATCAGAAAAGTACTTTTATTACCAGTCGCTCCTATAATTCAGACTCATCTACAGATCTCAGAACATTAATAGTATTGAACGGCTGCAATGGCGGCATGCATATTTTATGCTCAATGAAAAGCAAATTTTACAGTCACTGTAATATTATGCATTGAAGGTGACTCACTGGCAACATCCACGATTTCATGCGTACTTTCCGGCCGGAAATTCGTTTCCCTCCATACTCGCCGACATGTTGTCGGACGCGCTTGGCTGCGTTGGATTTTCATGGGTAAGTCTATGTTAGGAATATTGGGCGGTGAACTTTCTTTGACTACTTGAAATATACTGAGCATTGCGATAAGCGAAGTCGTAAAAACGATAAACCCAAAATGTTAAAATGCGCGATTATGCGGCATCTAATAGTCGCTACCATCTCTTTTATTATCTGCTCGATAGCAAACTATGTGCTCTTGAATTCGCATAATCGAGTTTGCACCGAGGTTAAACTGCATTTAATGACTACATTTTTTCGGACGCCGCAAATATTTGTAGTAGAACAAAAAATATTCCTAGCCGGAGTGACGTTAATTACGCAAAGAGTATCATTTTCGCCTGGCACTATTCATCCAATTTAAATAATTCGTTTTACAAGTGTCTCGTGTTTTCTTCTTCAATTTATTGTCAAGATATATTACTGATACTGTACTATTGCCAATTCAACAGTATTTTATTCTTTCAATTGATGCGTTGAAACTGCGTTGTAGGCGGCATGCCCTGCAATGACTGAACTGGAGATGATAATGCTGGACTGGTTTGGCCGTATGATTGGACTACCGGAGCAGTTTCTTCCTTTTACAGAAAATGGGAAAGGCGGCGGAGTGATACAGGTTTGATTTCTTTATATTAGTTATTTGTCGGTGTTTAATAAACATTTACTGCAATACCCGTACGCGTTTACGGGGGACGATAGCAGCAGTACATCAAGCTTCTCTTTGTAGACGCCTGTTCATTCGAGAAACATTCATAAATTTCTCCCTTCTCCACATAAAATGGATTAAACGTTTGTCGGGGATAGAAAAAATTAGCGCCAAATCATGTATAGGAGAATATATAAATATGTGCACTTAATTCTCAGCGCTCTAGACCCGAAAATCCGCTCCCTGAAGCAGCACACTTCTTTAATTATTAGCATAAGCGTTGCTATATGATTTGCTCTTCAAGCATACCCTGGATGTGTGAAAAACTGACCGAACAGCTTTGAATTGTATTTTTTATTGAATATACAAGAAAATTTCACTGCGGATATGTTGAAAATATGTATCAAATTGTAGCAATCTCTTTTAAATATCTAAAGAGAAATATCTAAAGAAATGTAAATGAGAATTTTAATATAAATTTATTCGTTCTCGACTTTCAGGGTTCCGCTAGCGAATGCAATTTTGTTTCGCTCCTAGCGGCAAGATTTGAAGTGATGAAGGAGTTGCGACAACGATTTCCCTTCGTGGAAGAAGGATTGCTGATGTCAAAGTTGATCGCATATTGTTCCAAAGAAGTATGTGATTTAGCCGAATATTTCCTGCATTGCGATAAATTCAGAAATAATACTCTTTAGATATTTACTATTTTGAAAACAGTTTGTGAAAAATGGTAAATAAACGCTTAATATCGACTTACGCCATTTTACACCTGACAACAGGTTTTACTCTAAGCGAGACATCTCATTGCAAGTCAGCGTGAAATATTTGAATGCCTAAAAACTGTGAAAATTGTTTATTACGATGATTGACACAGATGTTTTCTAGGCTCATTCGTCAGTGGAAAAAGCGTGCATGATTGGAATGGTGAAGTTGCGAATTTTAGAAACCGACTCAAAGTTTCGCTTGCGGGGGGATACATTGCGAAACGCAATCACGGTAAGCAACTTCATGAGCTGTGGCTCTTTCAGATTTAAGCGGGTCCAATGGGTGCCCCCAATTGAAGTGAATTTTTTCTGACTGAGGCCACGGATCATATGAGGGCTCATTTTCGTTTAAAAGAAAAAAATACCATTTATTGCAAAATCGATACTTAAGAAAGTTTTTCCCTGGACAGAGGTGGAGACAGAGAGAGAGAGAGAGGTGTTGCTCTTGGTTTGCGAGACATCCCATGGGCAAGTCTCATTTTTGGCTTTAATATGATCTTACGAAGGCTGTTCTATAGCTAGCTGCTATTCAATGGTGGCTCTTCTTGGTGTACTTGGCTGCTATTTGTACATAAAATGTAAAGAGTGAGCTCGAATAAGCCATTCTTCAGTTCATCCATTGTTCAGGAAGATCGCAATATGGGTCTGATTCCGTTCTTTGTATCAACGACGTTGGGCACGACTTCCTGCTGCTCATTCGACTCGCTCTCCGAGATCGGGCCCATTTGCACCGATCAGGAACTTTGGTTGCACGTGGACGCTGCGTACGCCGGTTCGGCGTTTATTTGCCCAGAGTTCCGCTACCTTCTCAGCGGCATCGAACACGCCATGTCTTTCAATACTAATCCCAACAAGTGGCTGCTCGTCAACTTTGATTGCTCCACCATGTGGTCAGTTCTTTTAATATTGATCACTCTCAAACGGGGTAGTCGTTAAGAAGAGCCTGATACATTTCCCCGACCAGAGTTGCATCTATACGTATGTCCCCGGTATATTCTAAATGCTATTATGTACATGCTGTGTATGTTGTGTGTCCTGGAGCGCGACTTGACTGAGCCGCGCTGCGAATCGCCTAGAGGTGCAGTCAGAGTCCATTCTTGCCAAAGCTTGCGTTATCACAGCTTTTACGCTTGCAATTGCCGGAAGCACGGGAATAGGTCAGATTAGGCGTCAGGGGGAAGAATTTTTTACACGCACGCCATAACTGACCGATAGACAGCGCACTTCCCACAACTGTAATTGCAATAGTTGTGATGATAACAACTTTATGAAATAAGCTCTAGATCGTTTCAAGGCCCACATCGCATATCACCACTGAACTTTGGAAAGAAAAGTTTCTGTAGGATGTCTCTTTGACTTAATTCGAATGCTGTTCATATGAGCTAAGCTACCATATTTTGCAACCAGTATGGCCTAAAAATGCTGCATCATTCTTTCCAATAGTAAAAGCGCTTCAGTTAGGAGCAACTGGCCTTATATCAACAAAAGCGGATACATATAAAGAAGATAATTAAAAATCAATCTGAAGTACTTTTAATCAAACGATCAATATTAAGGGTGAAAGATCGCTACAAGTTGACACAAGCTTTAGTCGTCGATCCGCTCTATCTCCAACACAGCTGGACGGGTATGATTTATCCTAAAAAAATAACATAATGGCACGTACTTATAATATATGGTTTTCAGATAAAGCCATTGACTATCGTCATTGGGGCATTCCACTCAGCCGTCGATTTCGGTCACTCAAGTTATGGTTCGTCATTCGAATGTACGGCATCGACGGTTTGCAGAACTACATCAGAGAGGTTTGACAGCAATATACCGTAATCGTAATGAGCCATGTGATTTTCTTTTTCTGTTGCTCAAAATTTTTTCCAAAACCTATCCCGCATTTCATAAAGGACACTAAACAACTGTTCTTTTAATCTTAAACATAGGGAACTCATAAAGCATCAAAAAAATTAAATAAGTTTACTTGGAAGTCTCGTCGAAAGTAAGTTGATGTTGAGCTACTTTTAGCAAAATATTACGTTTAGCATGTTCGACTCGCTAAGAAGTTTGAAGCACAAATAAAAGCCGACGATCGATTCGAGCTGATCGGCGACGTTATCATGGGATTGGTTTGCTTTCGATTAAAGGTATCATAGTAGTTTGGTAGTCGGACGCATTTGGCGTATATTCATACTTTTAAATATATATTTGCATAATGACTGACAAGAAATGTTAAAATCACATGAAGCTATATACACTTCTCAGCAGGAATAGGCCGGAGAGGGATTACTGTTACATTATAAATTCCCCATAGGATCTAAGTCGATCTTCAAGGAAATCTGTGAAAATGTATTTGATTCGTAGTGGTGTCAGTTAAGATATTTTGATGAATAGAAAGGAGTTTCGGTGTTATCTGAGGGTGATATGAATATGTACATCCCTCAGATAACCAGGAACTCAATCCATGCCCAAGTCTAACCACTTCGATGTCCTGCGATATCCCTGTTTGAGTACTCGCTTGTTTCGAGACAAAATACTCACAGAAGTGTGTATATTTTGATTCAGTTTATGTTAAGTCTTTAATTTGTAAGCTTGAAGTTAAACAATTCGAAGGGAGCATGAAATGTTTATATCACTGCAACTTTTAGGGTGCTGACGATATTAATCAAAAACTACTGACAAAATTGAACTCCAGCGGACGGATTCATATGGTACCGGCATCTCTAAATGAGCGCTTTGTAATCCGATTCTGCGTTTGCGCGGAGAACGCCAATGACCGCGATATCGTCGTCGCCTGGGAAATCATTCGCCAGGCAGCCGAGCATCTTCTGCGTACGAAATATGACTGCAATCATAATATCATCTCGGACCATAGTGCTTCGTCAAATGACTTATGACCATAAGTTACCATGAACCCAACAATGTCGAGCGTTGCAATAACTTTTTATAGCGAGAAACAATTGCGGAGCTTTGCTAATTATCCTCCTAAAATCATAGAGCATGTTGGAAAAAAACTTGAAAATCTTCTCAAAAACGTATTCCTTTTTTATGGTTTGGGTCAGTATTTGAGAGCCATCGGCACTCTTTCTGCTGTTTCATTGCTCTAGTTAGAACTGTCCCGATACCTATGCCTTCAAAAGATACATGTTGCTATGCTAAATGTTTACACTTGCAACTCGGACTGACGGCTTTCATGCAGCTCTATAGCTACGGTGTTTTGCTTGCATCTCGTCGGACTGTGGATTCATTCTTTGCGTTTGTCTACTGATATTATGTGCATGATAAAAAAATTTTCACACTTGTTTTCAGTTTCATCATATGCATGAGCGGCACACTTTCCGCAAATCTCAGTTTGATACTGTGTCGTATTAATTTAATGTTCAGTGAATCTTTGCTACTTTTCATACCTTTACAATTTTTAATATCAGACATCGTTTAATTTTGCTCTTACAACTCTGCTACGATAATTTATTGAGAGTTATGTTTTTGCAAGTTCACAGCAACTGGCGTTTAATTTATCTGATTTCTGTGAATGTTATTAAGTCTCTTTGAGACACCAGTCGTTGTTCGGGATGGATTAATGGTCATGATCGATTGAGAGAAATCGTTAATTGTGGTCAAGAAATGACTTCAATACCTAAATAATCCATTCTCTACCACACTTTAACAAAATAATTATAGACGAAAATGCGGCCGAGCCTTTAGTGGAAGAGGATGAGTTGGAAGAGGAGGAAGACGTCGGCAAAGAAAAGGAAGTTGAAGAAGTTGCGGAACAAAATGAGCAGCCGGCGAGAAGAAAAACATCAGAAGGCGCACAACCTTCTTCCTCTGAAGATTTAATCGCTGAAAAGAATAAGCAAACGCTCGCCTACAAAAGATCGTTCTTCGTTCGTATGGTCAGCGATCCCAAGTGCTACAATCCAAAGATTGTGCGCCATCTCAACTTGGGCAGTCACCGAAAAATGAGTGAAGATCTCCGTCGAGACATGACTCTGAGGTAGGCTCTTGAGCAAGTTTTTTTCCGATGACACAAATGATATGGCCCAAATCTTCTTCTGTGAAGGCTATTGCATCGTATTTTATGGATTGATTTTGTGCACATATGTTAATATCGTGCTATGCGAAGGCATATCCACTTTGTAAGATTTTTTCTGGTATATACAACCAAATGCAGTACAACACAATTCAATCAAGAAAGACATAAAATATTGATATTTGTTAATTATTTGCGCTCATTTCAGACACGCGATAGAACGCGGAAACACGCTAAATTCTCGAACACGCTCTTCACGCCTGGCAGATAGCAGGAATATGGATATATCGTCGAGCGCCGATAACGACAGCACTGAAGAGATGACAGTTGCGCTTGAGCAGACTGGCATCCAAACACCAATCTGAACGCAGTTTTTTTTATGTGTTTATAAGAGAACTGCGCGCTGGGCCATTCATTATTTGCGTAAGACTGTGGGAAGTAGATGAGAGAATCTGATACGTTACGTAGCATGGGCATCGCCTCCCTCTCACACTGCTGTTTGACAGCCTCCTAAGCGTTCCCATCCCATAGGACACCCGAAAGTGGACTTTTGCATTTTATGAATGGCACTGAACTCTAGCAGTAGCGGCAGCGGTGATGTTCGGGAGCACGACGGCTATGCTCCTCTTTTAGACTCATCCCCTTGATTTTAGTGGCTTTCAAAGTATCGTAAGTAGCTCTCCTAAACAACAACAACAAAACGTTAAAGCTTTAAAGTTCGTGCTCTTTTGAGTTTTCATCTGTTCGTTGATATAATCTATATCCATAAAATTGCAATTGTTTTAATGCAGTATTCAGCTAAGTGAATTTTTATACTTGATACTCTAGAGGGTATTATTATGTGAATATTAATGATGTGACGCGTATGAGTTTTGATTATTAGAAGAATATTATTTCATGCTATTGTATTAGTTGACTTAGTCGAGTTCAATTCTTCTCATAATTAGTTATTCGACATATAAGCTAATAAAATGTTATACCAGTTTTCTTCACTTATTGACATTGAACAATTTTTGGAATTATGATATACGATAGATTTTAATCAAGTTACTATCCAAACTTGCATGGCATTTACGAACTGCAAAATGGGTTAAAAAGGAGAGGAAAGGTTTGACCATCATAGCAGAAATTTTAAAGCGTGGTTTTCAGTCTCTTTTCATACAGGGAAAAAATAGATCAAGAAATTTTCGTGATCATAAGTCAGCTGCCGCAGCCCACGTAAATGCTCCTACTTAACCTTGCCTTATGCCACCAACTATTACAGTCACGTGCGCCGCAGGTCTGCATGTAGTTCTCTCAATGAGCTCATGACCACGAAAAACCTTATTAGACCTAGCCTCAGACAAATTTTCCACTCAAAACTAGCGTAAGGTTCTTGCTTATTGAATTCTGTCATCTTTGTGTTGCGATTCGACTGAATTAGCATATACTGATATAATTCAATATCCAATGCGATCGAGTCAACTTTGCACTTTGCGCAGATAGAGCCATTAGACCACTTCGGTGGTTGACTGATATCTCGATATTATGGCTGAGGTGTTTCAATTCCCTGACCATGATTGGCCGAATAGGAGGTCTTGAGTATATATACATTCCTCTATACTGGTATGCGACTTTTCAAAGCATCGGAAACCCACTTCTGGTTGGATCTGTACACCTCTCTCTGGCAACATCAAATGTTGCATGTTCGTTTTTGATGTTGACTTTGATATTATTTCCGGCATTTATTAATTCTACAACAGCATAACTCATAACACAGTGACAAAATATCTATCTTT